>JAHZMV010007172.1:0-23348 GCA_027743765.1 Coecobrya sp. COE2
CGTCAACCGATTGCAGATTCGTAATCAGAGCATCAAAATCTATTATCCTGCAAATTTTCAGCGAAATCGGAGATAAAAAGTTTCGGACACCCTTTTGTCTTTACTCTCTGGAGCTTACTTTACGTATGCATACGTATGTACATACTCTTCACACGAACATGTTTCAGTATCAAGCATACAATATCCAGTTTCAGTTATATTTCCAAACAAAATAAAAAGAGAAAAACTGTTGATATTGAAATACGAACGTGATGGCAGCGAAGAAGAAAGAAATCTTGTGAAAGTCAAGACACAAGACAGCTTTATGTTTATGAAGACACATAACTTTATGCATATTAGGACATGACTGGAACTTCTTGTGTGCATCCTATCATGTAAACCTTATCATCTTCAAGTTTTTAGGCTGTTTAAATATTTTAATACTACCATATCATTTTCTTCACCTATGTAGCTGTCCATATACAATACAATCTATACTATATGTAGGTATAAAAGAGTACACTGTAACTTTGTTTTATACCATTGAATTAAACTACTTTTATATATGTAACCTGTACTGGTCGATAGTAGAATTTTGCTGTAAGGTAAATTCATCTTTGCTGGCTTAGCACAAGTTATTATTGTACGCTTCATGCATGCAGTTGCTGCGGCAAGCAACGTAATAATGATATAATAGGATGCAACTATCTACTACAAGTAAAAATACAAAGAGAAACAACTCTACAGAAGAGAAAGAGAAGCGCATCATCGTCGGATTTTCATTCTGAGATGGCTGAACGTAGATTTCCAGTTTAAAAAGTGGTTTCGTTTATAAAGTATTCTACGTTGGAAACTTAATTTTTCACGCTGTTTCACATTGGCATTCTTTGTGTGCATTAAACAATATAAGGGTAATAAATAAATAAATGTACCTTTCTGTAAAAAATGCGTCTTCCTCTATTATCTGTCATACCATGCCTCTACTATACATTTTACATGATTTTGTTTGGTTCATCATGCTTCATTTTTAATTGTGAGCTGTTGTAACTTTTCAGTCTATGTCTTACTCTCTTTCGTATAGCGTACTTGTTACTGTCTAGTTGCTTGAATTTTTAATACTTATTTATTGATTATTTTAATTCATATTATATATATATATATGTATTTCATTTCATCACAACATTTTCGAGCCACTTTCATTACTTATTTTGTTCGAATATTTCTTTTAAGATGTTTGAATTCAATTTCAGTTTTATTCCATCATATTTTAACCATATGTTGAAGTAAATGTATGAAGAAATTAATAATTAACCATTTCCTAACCTAAGATTTAACTAATTGTGCTGACTAGTTTATATACATACATATGCCCTATCGTAGAAATACCCACAAATGGTAAGGGAAAGTAGGCTATGAGAATATGTTTTCACCTATTCTTAAGAACCTATAGATGTCACGTGTTATGTACTAAAATACCTAAACTTTTTGATGAGAAGCTGTCTTTGACAATATCCATTTTCGCAGCATCAAAATAGAACTCACTGGTACATAAGGCGCTATTTATATTTTCAGATTTGTAGGGAAAAGTGGGTAACTAACTTGAGAAATGCACACCTACTTTATTTGTGTACCTATATGTGTGTTGTTGGACGAAGCTGAGTATCTTCATGAGCTGTCAAGAATGTGTAAATTGAAAAGATTGAGGAATGAATGAATTAGTAAAAAGGGTGAATTCGTATTGCTGCTGCCAGAATGACAGGGTTAGTCGAGTGTGTACAGTATCTGCGTATGTTTGAATGCTTATGTTCAAGTATATTATCAAGAACGACAAAAGCACAACACATCATGCATGAGTGACCTTTGGACAAGGAGGTTCAACATAGCATTTTTGCCATAATTTTCTTTATCTTCACGAAATAATTTCCACTATTACGCTTCATTTCAAATAAATAGGAAAACGATGAGGACCATTCACATCCACACTTACGCCAGAAATTGCCGTAGTTTCTCGGAATCCTATGACAGCTCCACAGTCAGCCACTTAAAATCCTCACAAAATGCCATAGACTTCACAATGGAGCCAAAGATGCATTTTATTATCTATAGCTACAAAGTTGTATTTTGACTGACTGTGAGTTCATCACGTAAAATTACAATTGTGTTTTTGAGTGTGACAAACATCCAAGTCACGATTTTCTCTGAAAAAATCTTCATTCCTCATCATTCATTCATCATTCACCACCACCGTCGCATCACACGAGTACATCGTACTTTTCGCTCTGCACTTACACAGCCTAGCACCATAAAAGAAATGCAACACACGAGAGATTTATTTGATGAGTCTTGTTTTGATTGTTGCAAAGTAATTGTCAACTCAATTAACTCCAACGACCAGGTTCAAACAGTTGATTTGTTATTTTTCAAAAGAAAGGAAAAAAATGAAGAAAATAATATAAATTCACTTCGTGCCCCCAGAGAAACCAAAAAGGATTTTTAAAAGACAGTTGCATTCAAAAAGCTGAACAAGTGGCAAAACAAGATGAAAAGAAAAATAGCTACTCATGCATTTTGCTTCACGTACTATTATTATTATCCTGGCAAAGTCAAAATCGTGATTTGATTCGTTTCCTGAGCTTATCACTTGGAAAGTCTAACTTACAGTAATGAGTACAATGTGTCTTATTCTAGGATTCTTCCCTGGCAGTAGAATAATAAGCACACAGTAGAGATAGCAATACATTAGGTTACTACTATAAAATCATGTCTACAGCCCACACACATACTACTATTCGTTATACTTTTCAGTAAGAGAATTTCAATTTGGTAATTCTTACCTAATTCGATTGAGTAAAAAGCGCTTTCATCGTCTAAAGAATATCAATAAGCAAATGCAATTAGATATGCGCCGAGTCCGAAACTACTATAAAATGAACTAGACAGAGGAATTTTTTGTTAAGCGATTTTATTATTTCGATTCCCTGGCCTGGTTGTTTAGATTTAATTGCACATGTACGCATCCAAGCATGGGCATGCACAGATTTTACAATTACCTGCGTAGATTAGGGTGACTCTCAGACTTGATGGGGCACAAGAAAATAATATAGTTTTTCGCTCACGAAGCAATAGACAATTATCGACTGTTTCTTTTGAATATTGAAACAGGCATACATTTGGCCAATAGGTGTTCTCTTCCGTGGGATGAAAAGCAATAATAATACAACAATTGAAATTGTACGGATACGGAATAAAGGGATATATGTGCACATCTTTATATAAAAATGCTGAATCGCACAGAATAAGTTGATGATGATATGCTTGTCTACAGCATTCTCAACAGAAAAGAGTAAATATTATATAGTCGTCTTGAGAGTCATCTTAACTTGTATCGAAGTATAATAACAATAGCATGTAGTAGTGATTCAAGAAACAATGAATTCATTTTGCGCATTATCATCATCATTTATGTACACAACACAATGTAATTTGGTGGTGGTCTTCATTTGGTATGATGATGTGATGACGATGACAGACGACGGATGTAGACACAAGACTTATCGTCATGTAAGGACTGAGACTGACTGAATAGTAATACACTGATGTGATGATAATAATAATCGCGATACCAATGCCTTTGCTGACAATACAGTCTTTAATGTCAAAATGCCTGTCACATTGAAAAAGATAGATGGGATTGATATTCATTCACTTCAAGAAGACAGCGGTTAAAACAGGTGCGCATATTCGTATAGACATATATATTTTCAGTAACGTATTTTGCTTGCCGACGACAAAGCTGACATTCATCCATTGCAGGAAAGAGAATATAATAATAAGGCAACTCATACACAAAATATCCGATTGGGGATGCTAATGGCGATGATGATGTTAATCTCTTCCATTATAATAAAAGTTATCTGATATATTCATACATGTCATATATGGCTGGGTTGGAAAATGTTGAAAAATGTTTAGTGCATGCAGCTACATAGGTAAGGTAATATAAATGATGATGATAATAAAGAAGTATAATTAATAGTATTCTCGTCTGTTGTAGTACGAGCATACAATAAAGTATCATCTTTTGCATCTTGATATTAATGGTTATGATGATGGCTGGCTGACAGAGTGGAATTTGCAAAACATCAATAACTCAATAACCGTTTTTTACTGAAAAGGTACATGGCTCGCTGGGAGATGAGATGAGCCCCCATGGAAAAAAATGTAGTGAAAAAGATGCTGAGTGAGAGCAAAGGCCTAATAGTAATAGCATAGTTCTAAAAGATTTCATTATTATAGCCGTCGTACATCCTTTTTTGCATTGCTGAAGAAAATTGAGCAGTATCAAATTATCTTCTCATGTTTAGGCTTTTAATTAACTGAATGCCCGTCCCATGAACAAAAATTATGTTCAGCTGAATGGAAAAAAGAAAATGCTGACAGGTCTCACAACAATATTAATTACTTTAGTAGAAAATGACCAAGTAAGCATAGGTAGGTATACACAATTCAATACCCTCCACATACATGCACTTAATGTACATATTTCATTTCAAAATCATTATTATTTTCTGCTGACGTTATTATTCTTGTGACCACTGCACTGCTGCTGGACTGTCGAAAATGTTATTTTATCTTTATCACATAGATTCTAGATATCCTTTTATTGCATTTCACAAATAGTTTATAACAACGTATCATTTTGCCCTATCATAATAGTATTCATAGTTGAGCATTACTAAAAGTTGATTCCTCGTTAAAATATTTTATAAAGGTTTATTAATATTTTCACCTGGAATTGATTTGCTAATGAAAAAAAATTCAATTTCAATATTATCTTCATTACTGTTGTCTTCAATTTTTTAGTCTTTCCACCCATCCAATTTTTGTCAGTGTGGGCATATTAGGTTTAGTTTAATTTTGTTATGAAAATACATACCTATACTAAATCAACAAACTGCACCACCCCAAAAAATCGTAGTACTTTTTAATATATTAAATGAGGTATTATGTTGATAGTAATCCTCTGGGCAGCAATGTAATACAATGATGTTCGCCTATGGATTTGAAAGTAGTATCGAAGGAAGAGGTATATATTTTATCCCTGATTGCTTGTTACTTCATTATGATATACATCATTGTTCTCGAGGCCGACACTTTTCGAGGGGAAGATATAACAAAGTTATAGACCTGATTGTTTTGATACTGAAGAGAGCTGAAGTATGCAAATAGTCATAAAGTAAAAAAGAGAAAAAAGAAATATGTTACGTTCGTTCAGTATTTTCTAAGTTTTCGTGGCCAGCAGCCCACCGTGGCTACCTACACCAAGCCATAATCATCATTCAACAACAGCAAGCGCGTCCATTATCTTGACCATTATAGTATTTCGTTTGGTTTGGTATGTGTTTTCTGTGTAACTCTTTGCTTTTTCGTGATGATGGTGATATGTAAGTTTGAAGGTGCGTCATGTTAGCACTAAACTTTAGAGCTAGTAAAGTGAAAATGCACATAAAGATACGATTATGACTATGACAGGGGAAAGAGCTCGTTCCAGGCAAAATATGTATTAGTGACAAGCAACCACACGGCAGATGTACCACAAAAAGTAAAAGACGAGACGAGCATCAGAATTTTTATGGAAATAAGTAATAAACATTATAGGAAAATGATTATTATAAATAAAATGCTAAAAGCCAAGTCAGCAAACAACACAATTAGAATTTTTTAACTTAATAGAGAAAGGAAGAGTTGGTGATGTGTGGTCACGTTTTATTGGTGAAAAAGACATGGTTTTTTGTTGGTGATTATTATTGTAACGCAATATTTGTATAGGGTTTGTTTATATTTTAACTATTTCCTTTAAGAGTTGAGTTTACTACTACTAGTACAATGTAGAGAGGTTCATGCAAGTAAACATTTTTATAACTTATAAGGTAGAGAATTCGAGAAGAGAAGTTTAACAAAAATATGAAATGCTTCATTACAATTAGTTAGAGTTACATTACGAGTTAGAGAGTTTCAACTATTGGTTATTACATTATATTGTATCTAGATATATACGTACGTATATATTTCAGGTTACATTATGCCACTTTGATTATCTCGCGAATGCAAATTAATTTTTAATTACTTATTTTTCTCTTTCACCTAAGTATGTGTATGGTGCTAATGATGTGCATTCAAGTACACTGTATACTGTATAAGCTATCCAGAATATGAATTTTCTTTCTTAACTTTAAAAGGGCATACTATCCTTAGATATTTTGAATCTGAGCCGTTATAGGAGGGACTCTCGTCAAATGACTAGATAAGCATACTAAAATCTAACAACTACTTTTTGATATCTTGATTTTTGAAAATGTCGATGAAAATGTATCAACCATATTAAACCTTAGCTCAACATCAATGCAAAATCAATACTAAATTCTTTTCATGAATCAACATTAGATACAGAGCGTAATATGAATTTTTATATGGCAAAGCATATAAATAAAGTGAAACGAAATTCATGAACGCATGCAGACGGTATCTGGAGACCCTGTTGTATGATGATATTATCTTTTGATTGCATCAAAAGAATTATAGGGTATCCTATGAATTATAGCTTTATACAAAAAAGACATCGGTACGGTACGACACCACTGTCTGCCGTGTAGTTCGGTTCAACGAAAATTATCATCAGTTCATGCAGTAATAACGCCAAGAGAGAAACGATAGATTCATAGCGAAGAAGATAACGATATTGTAGCGATGTTGTGAACATTATTATAACTACATTGCAAGGCAAGCAATCACAATAAAAGTTAATGCCATCATCATCCAAGCGTAGCTCCTTCTGTCGTTGGAAGTTCACACATTTTATCCCCCGTGCCGTGTATTTTTTAGAAGCCAGGCAAATTACCTTTTCCACGAGGATCATCTTCATCAGCACACCACGGTGATTATGTGCATTGTATTTACTGGGATCTGCGATCAGATCATCATGCCAAGCTGATGATTCTGTTCACATTGTAAAGTCACAAGAAACATGTTCATATAATATATAAAATATATTAGATGCCAAAACGATATTGTACCGTCGTGTTTCACAATAGGATGATATGCTCGTTGTGTCCATCCATCCATTGTAACTTTTAATCTCTATCTTTTCTCCTTCCCTTCTTTATTACCACCGTTCCTGTTCTTTTTCCTCGCATCACATTAAGCCTATCCATACACACAAAAACAACTTTACTAAGAACGAACAACCCCCACCAGAAAATTAAGCATTCACACATCTCCACACATACACATCTGCCATCATTGTCATCATCATCATCATGAACGCAGATAATGCTTATTATTACGTTATCTCTTTCTATCGAAGAACAAAAAATAATCATGCTGCGTTGTCTGCAACTCTGTGTGTACTGCGCTATCAGCAGCAGAACTGCCTTTATTTTAATACCCAGAACCATAGGCAAACGAGCAATGCTTGCATGGAGGAATCATATTATAGCCTAAAGGTTGAAACAGCAATAAGCCATCATCCTTTAATATCATTATTCGCGTCGTCGTCATTGTTGTTGATGTTATTATAGTGCTCATCACTATCACACTACTGTAAACTCACACAGCACACTTAAACATACCTCTATTACATTTGTGCACTATTATTACTACATTCTCATTATGTACAGCTTTCCTCAACCATATTTTTTCATGTATCAGTGTGACTTTTTCATTAAAAATGAATGTGTTTCGGCAGTTGCAGACATGTGACATGTACTGCCATCATTGCAAGGTACACATTTCTTTTTCCATCTTTCCTCTTTTGCGTTGGTTATTTTGTAACAGAGGTTTTGTCCGGTTTTTTAAGTTCGTGCCTGTCTCCTTCACCGGTAGTAGTAATGCTTATTGCATATATAAATATACACTAGTTTGTATATAGCAATCAACTCATTTTTTTGCTGTCTACCATTGTCTGCTACTTATAGTTAGTCAGCATGGCTTATTATTTGTCTTGTGCACATCTGCCATCATAAAACAGGGATCCTGTCAACCGATTTTTGTGGGCCCGGAAAAATCTTTAAAGAGATGTGAATTATAGCTGCTGAGGCTGCTGCTGCTGTTATTAGCTCATTCTTCTGCCTTCGCTGTAAAAATGTTTGGGTAAAATATAATATTCCTATTTGTGTGGCTTTTATGTATGAGTGAGCAATGAACACCCAAAAGGTCTCATCATTTTTATCTCTTTTCAATTCTTAGGTATGCATGCACAATAGTGGCAAGAGCGAAATAGACATGTATACGACTACAACAAAGAAATTTGACTCTTTTATGTATGCATGTGATATTGTAAAAAGAATAGAATGGAATCTTCATTTTAATACGTGATCTTTTTTATAAAGAGGCTTGGGTGCATGAGCAACACATAAATATTGTATAAAACCATTACATTATTTCAATTTCTCTCTATGAAGGTATTTATTTATTTAGTTTGCCGACACGAAGGATGAACGAATGAAACGATGAGATGAAGAGCTTCGTTCCAAGTCTAAATTACGTTATAACATTATTACCGTCATGTACGTATAAATCAGGTACACAATATATTTAATTTTTATATTAATGTATCCAAATATCCAAACAAATAATGGTAATAAAAATTACGGACATTGAAATTGTCTCGTAAAACTGGATTCATGGCAAGAATTCGCTTACGTGTACTAACAATGTAATACTAACAGGTATAAAACTATATACTTAGGTAAATAAATACATCTGAAAACATACTTAGGTATATAATGTCTAAAACAACCGATCTTAAAGCCTTTTCTCATCGTTATTCTACTAAACTTCGATGGGATTAGCTAATAAAGAACTATTTTAATATTTAAAGTATTAGTAATGAAACAAGTTGCAAACAAAATATGAGCGACAAATTTAAACATCTCTAGTAGTACGTTTCAAACCGAAAATCTCAACAATTAAAACATGTATATTAAAATTGAGAAAATTATAAAACAGTAGTACCATAAAAATAAAATAGAAGAAGAAAGAAAGAAGAATTCCAGTAAAAATTAAGAATCACTTCCTTTGGTAAATCTCTATCGTGTATATGAACTTAAACATTTGAACATAACATTAACAAGATATGATTTTATTTTATTCATGAAAAAGCAACATTTTATTCATACGATAACATATGTATAAGTATACCTGTAACAACCTCCATGTACAAATAGCCATTATTCATTCAGCATGTTGCATTACCGATGAAATTGTTACATTAACTTTAATTTCGAGGTTCACATCCTCTGTATCATCTTTATTTCCACTTTTTACCTGTCAGCGACCAGAAGCATCAAGCTCTCATATAAGGCAAGTAGACAGTGATGCACAAACAAATATACATTAAATAGTGTGTCTTAATATGAAATTCATACCTACAGCATAGTAAATATATATGCAAGAGCTTAAGTATTATATAACCCACAGCAATGTTCTGATGAACAAAGATATGCAGTCTGCTGCAGCACAAATTTGCTTATACCTATTTGTGTACATATTCTCTGCCAACATTACCTTGCCGTGAACAAAACGAGCTGGGTTGATACACTGGAATATCACACACCTTTACATTTTTTAACTTCAGGAATTACAAACTTTACGTCTTTGCATGTCTGTTTGATTAAACCATACCTCTTACTTCTTGAATTTTTACTTGGAGTGTCTCAATATTATACATTTTCTAAAAATGTATCTATGAATGTTTTATTAACATGTATAAATCTTTATTTCTAATGCTTAAAACATTATACATAATACTTTGTTCATACACGTATAGGTATTATAATAGTGTATGTCTCACAGACGTACATCACACAACACTATATTACATATCCATGCATATGCTCGTAAGAAGTTAAAAGAATTCCATGTAGCTCAAAACTGCATTGCAGTTGTATTCATCCACCAAACCCAACCAAATGACGTAGCCCCAAAGCCATTTTTTCATGCATACTTTAACTCAACATTTAAAACATTTTTTTTATTTTCTCTCTCTTGGCATTTGATGTTTCACTATAGGCGAGAGAAGAGCTCTTTTCTTCTCTTTCCATTTTTACATCATTACGCCTGACTATTCTTATTTCTCGGTTAGAGTAAAAAAAATTGAGCGTAATAAGTGTACGTACACACTTATTATATATATAAAGTGTGTTGTTACACTATATAGCTCAATTTTCTTTGAAAATCATCGTCATCCTAATCCAGAAGAAGCAGCAGCCACATACTCTAGTAGAAAATGATGGCAAGTAGCCACAAAGACATGTATTGTAGCTTGCATTCTACTTAGTTGCAGAGCTAATATTGTATGCCTCGTTTTCAGCACACAAGTTTATCTCTTTTCAGTGCGAAGAGTTTGCTAATAATATTAAATTGAGCTGCAACATGTTACCCATATAAGAAATCCAATTCTTGTGCTTTCCAGTATAACAAACTCTTATATAATGGATGTTATATGCCCATGCTGTTGTATCTTAGGCATTTTCATCACACTTCCAGTCACTATCAGCAATATCAGTAGCATAGTAAGCTTGGACAAGAGTCTACACAGCATAAGTAAGTGCGCTCCTTACTTACATGTAAAACCTAAGTGGATTTGCAAGCTACATCTGAAATGGGCGTCAGGAGTAGCTATCCCAGCCAATCAGCGTCTTTTCCTTCTCCCTTGCCTTGCACATAGACAAGATGGTGATATGCCTCATAATGTATTAAGTAGAGGAATCGTATATCTTTCTTTGTTATTTCCCCTCTTTGTTGTGCATTCATCCTGCCTATTCTGTGAATAAGCAAGCTCTAAACGAACGGGTTAAAACGGACGGGTAGGGAGCATTCAGAGAGATGCGTAGGGACAGAGGAAAACAAGTGGCGTGTTGTTTCCCTTGTGTTTTTCAGTGTACGAGCGTGTTGTGCAATGTAGCCAACCTCTATTTTCTAATGTTATGACAGGGAGAATGGACAATGGATGGCTGGCAGAAGCTTAGGCGTGCTTAGCTTTGGTTTGTTTTTCCAAGTAGAGATCTCTCTGTCAATTCTTTTCCATCATCAGCACCACCAAAAACCAACCTCACCAGCAGCACTCACTGCTGCTGTGGCATTATATGTTGTACACATTGCTTGCACTTCAAAATATCTCATAATAATATACACAAGGGAGATGAAAAAAGTCAACCCTATCCGTGTGTGGTGTATAATATTGTTTGACTTGCATACTACTCGCTCTCATTCCTTTTTGGACAAAGACAGATATTGAGACAGCTAGAAAAACCCGTGGCGAATCTAGCTGACACTTTGTACCAGGAGCATAGCTAACTACGGAGCTTTGCAGTAGCTCATATCTAATTCTAATATAGAGCACCAACAAACACATGTAGGTATAAATATATACATTTATCTCTATATTATTAAGAAATTATTAGTGGCTGTCCATACTCCCCATCCATACAATACAATTGTGCAAACTAACTTTGGTCCCTGGCCTGGTCTTTTTTCCGCTGCTCACTTGTTCTCTCTGTGTATTTTAAACTCGCCTTCTTTTTCTTATGTCCACTGCACTAAGCTGTCCACTCCTGCTACAAAGGTTTCCTTTTGTCGAGGTAGTTAAAGTAAAGAAGTAAAGATATTACTATATTACCGTATACAATTTCTTATACTGTTTGCCTATGATAACCTAAACGCTCCGTCCTACCTTTTTTAGAAACATCTATATAATTTTATTTTATGCACACACACAATATACCAGTGCACAATTCATGCATACACGCTACGTTTTTTTCGCTGTTTGTACAATGATGTGTGTATTATTACAAGTTGCACATTGAAAAATCTCTTTTTCCGTTCTGACAGGCAGCCTAAACATTTTGAGTAGCAAAGGCAGCAGAGCGAGAGAGGAAAAAAGGAAAAGAGACACACAGAAAAGAAGAAGAAAAGGAAAGAAAGAAAACAACAAGAAGGGTATACGGTATATGGAGAGCAGTCAAGAGGATTATTTAGACGTCACTTTGCTAGCTAGCCAGAGCCACACACCATTCACTCACCTACTACAGCACATCACATCTTACTCATTATAAAACTTATACCACCACCTACCTTTACAACAACTACGAATACACACTAAACTAACAAAACCGTCCCATCATATACGATACGGGTTACAGCATTCTGTAATATGTACATAATATAAGAACGTAGTCTCGATACTCCGTGAACTTGTTCTTGTTTGGATAGTACCCATTTCCATATACCTACGCACTCCACTGTCATTAACATCATCATCGTCATATACTTTAGAAATACAAATAGTATGAAGGAGCTACCAGAGTAGTAGTGTGTTAAGCCAAGCATCAAACTCAAACATCATCATCAACACACACTCACGGAGATCAAGCAGTCACTCAGTCAGTCAAAAAGAAGAGATCTTATTTACTCATCTTCACATTCTTGAAACAATCACACAAGCTCACACACTGTCCTGTCCTGTCTGCAGTAGGCACACAGACCAGAGCAGTGGGAAAAAATATAATAACAAGACAAGTGCGTAGAACAGAGCAGAGGTCTCAACTTGTCCCGAGACAATTTTTACATAAAGTCATTTCACTGACAAAATAATAAATTAGCCCAATTTATTTAAAAAAGAATAGGCAACAAGTACGCAAGCAAGACACAAATTCCTTTTCAGCAAGAAACCCATTTCGAGAAACGTAATATATATTTTTTTTCTTTCTGCTAAAAGCAAAGCACGTGGGTAGAAAAGCCAAAGGGATCTTTTCATTACAATCATCATCTGATCCTCTTTCCAAGTCTGATGCTTTAAGAGCGTTTCACTATACGCCGAGAAAAGAATAGGGGAAATGTGAGTAAACCCACAAGTAAGCTTTTCCTTACTCCGTGTTCTCAAAAGTCAGCAAATAAGCTTCAGCTAGATTATTGAAAAAGGGCCGACGAAAGAAAAGAACAAAGCAGCATTTCCCGTTTTACTTTGAACAATTCAAAACTGCATCAGATTTGATTCCCATTCATTCAATTAGTGAAATGAAAAGGAACTTCTTTTCTCTCTCTCTTTAAACAAATCACAGTTAATGATTAGTCACCTATCAATCGACCAGCTATGAAGAGATAAGAAAATCAATTGTGATGTAGACGAGGAAAAAGTGCTGAACAAAAAAAGAAATACGATTGCCAAGATATAAATATATCATAATAATATCAAAGCTAATAACTTTTCTACATCATCATCGTCATCATCTTCAGCATCATTATCAACAACAAGGAGCAGAAAAAGGTACACGCACGTCGTCGCTCCGTAGTAGCAGTCAAGCACAAAGCAAACAAATCCAATCCAGCTTGCCTGTTAGACAGAAAAGAAATGAGACGAGTTAAACAGATCAAGTAAACCTGTGTGCGAGCAGGCCAGTCACAGTAAGAAAAAAGGTGAGCAAGCACGATTACGCTTGTAAGCTCTACAACAACAAGAGGCTAGAAAAGGCAAACAGCAATGGTAATCCTTTAAAAGCACACAAGGAGAAAAAAAAGAAAAGAGAAAAAAACCGGCTGTCAATCAAACTCAGTAAGTGATCCGCCCCGATCTCTATTAACGAAAAAAGTAGCCCTATATAAGCAAAGTGTTTATATATATGTACACTATACGTTATATGTGTGGCCGAGTGTTGTTTTTTTGTGCGTAGTGCTGTTTTTATATATCTGTATCAATTTATTAACAATATTGATATTGATTATAATAATAACAACAATAATACCAATAAACAGTCCTATCACAAAAATAAATCCGTGCAGGGCCTGAGGACATGCTCATTTTTGCCAAGTACGTCAATGAAGGTTGCATTGATAACATTTTTGCCAGGTTATTAGTATGCTAATATTGAACCTGTAGAGAAAATTGAAAGTTTGACTTTTAGAGAAGGGTTCAGTGTAAATGTCAAGTATGCTTAAATGTTCTCACAGAAGAACAAAGGGAAAAGTGTTTTTGTTTACATGTGGTTTAAAGGCTTAAGTGCAGTTTAAGCCTGATTGTATGACCAAAAGACGGTCAACAAAAGAGAAAGAAGGAAAGAGAACAGAAAAAGAAAAGCCGACATCACCAATAAGAACCTGCTTTTGTTTTGCTTACGTTTGTTGATCCAGTTGACGGTTTGTTGACAAGCAGTGTCACTTCGCCCCTATTGAGTTGGTAGGCGGAGTCATACTTGACATCTCCCTATTCACTTATTGACAAGTTGACACTTTATATTGACAACTTTGAACACAAACACTCATTTTCCCATGGAAGAAAAAAATGTAAGTTGATATTCAACTAGTGAAAATGATCACCATCAGCAGTACTTTTAGCCGGTGAATATAAGGTACATATACATTTCACACGCATTTTATCAAACAACCTACATGGTTGTTTTCATGTAATTGGTGTGTCACCTGTCAAAACTATAACACAGCTTAAACAAAGAGAAATATATAAAAAATGTTGGCTCTCCCGGTGGAACGTCTTGTGGGGAATTCTTCCTCTTCGACAAGTAGCACCAACAGCAAATGCACAAGCACGACCCAAACAATCGGTAAACAAAGCCGAGGTCATAGCCACCAACAGCATACCAGTAGAAACTCCGCATCTCCAGACTCTTCAACCAGTGCAATGAGCGACTGCAGCGGTAGTAACCTGAGCAGCCCTTCCAGTAGTCCATGCAAGATAAGCAACAATAACGGAGCAAGTCCTAACAGATCAATGTCTCCTCCACAAAACAAATCATCTCAATCATTTGATCTCTGCAATAATGATATTAACAATTCAACAACAATAAATCGCAATAAAAGTCCAAATTCTAACAATAATAACAACCATATTCACTCGATCTCGCCATCTACTTCGCCAGTACCAGCGTCGGCTGAAGAAACTGACAGAGCCAGTTCCGTTGACAATAGCAGAACGACACATTTGGTGGTCAACTCAAGAAAGCGAAGGCGTAACAGCAGCAGTAGCTGTGGGAGTGCTAGTAGGAGAAGTCGGAGTAATACTCCCGAAAGCCTAATGATGACAATGACGACAGTGGCGATCAAACAAGAGACAGACTGCTCTCCCGGTAACTCACCCCCATCTTGCCAGTCCTGCTGTTGTCAGAAAAATCCAAGGAGAGAGGAAGATGAAATGATCAATTTCCCCTCTGGTGGTAAATCAAAAAATAATGATTGCAATAATCTCTCGACAAAAATTGAAAGCAGAAATAATGGTGACGATGGAGCAGAAGATGACGAGTGTGCCAACAACAACAGCAACAAGCTGAGCAATAATAAAATTAATGGTAATAATAGGACATCTGCGCATAACTATTATCATCCCCATCATCATCAAGTTCACGAGGACTCTCATTCACGAGACCACCATCATCATCACTTTCATAATAATACTCGACAACAGCATCCAGAGGAAATGAGGGAACAGCCAAGCAGTAGATCAAAAGTCAATAATAATAATAGCATCAATAGAAACCACCACCACTATAATAATAACTCGGTAGATGATAATAATGAAAGTGGTGGTCACCCTTCGTTGACCGTGGATAATGGGCTCTCCTCACCTGGAAGTATCAGTAGTACAAGCAGCAGCAACGGAAGACCACCGTCAAGGCCCCCTTCCACAGCTTCCACCGCATCCTCTAGCTGCTTTAGCTCTGTACTCAGCCTCTCAACGAGCACAACAACAGGCCGAAGTGTATCATCTTTGCATTTCAACAACAATCCTTATTATACCCATCATCCTAATGGGATTCAGAATCATCATCCACACAGTCATTTTTTAAAGTTTTCTATTGAAGACATCCTCAGACCAGACTTTGGCAAAATCCGAGGCAGTAACAGTATCAACAATGGATTAAAATCTACAAATACTGCCAGCAACAATAGCCATCAAAATTCTCATCAGCAGCAACAACAAAACGGCGGCGGTGTGAACGCTGTAACGAACAACAATAATAAAAAGCCTCAACAACAATCCCATTCTTCCCAAGAGTCAACAAGACCAACCAGCAGGGCATCAAGCTTTAAGTATCATTCGGATGATTCCAACTGCTCCTCTACTACCAGCCGACACACGGAAGTGGTAGCTGAGGACAAAATCAATCCAGCGGTCCCTGAGGGTCCCATGCTATGGCCCGCTTGGGTTTACTGTACACGCTACAGTGATCGACCTTCTTCAGGTAAGACTTTCAAATGTATGTATTTAGACTAAAAAATAAATACATATATTGCAGTATACACATATTCCCCGTTTCCTATCTCCACTTAAAAATTATCCTTCTTATGCGTGGGCATACATCTCATTAAATAAGATTTACTTTGGGAACATTCATTAGCGAAAATTTATGGTATATTTATGTATGTAGAGCATTCCTCGTCACCATAATCATCATCAGCACTCATTATGCATAACTGAACTTTGTCGAGGGCTTCATATTGATTGCTTGTTATAACTTACGATACATCCTTCCAATTCGTACATGCTCTTATTTTTTTCTATTTGCTTGGCTCAAGGGCCATTTTCGCCTCATTAGTAGCGTAGTAAATTGTTAAAATAAGGTTTGGCTTGTCGTATTGGCTCATTGACTGTTTGTGTGTGTGTGATGATGATCAGCAAAGATCAAGACGACACAAGACCGCTGATAGATGAGACGCTTGTTAACGTGAAACATATCATTAAAAACGTACATATGCGCACTGAACGTACCACCACCTCACCAATAGCAATACTAATAGGCACACAGGTTTATAAGAATTCCTTCAGGTTGGACAAGATGTGTGCCTGTGTGCGCGCGATCCGTGGAGTTATTTATTAAGACATTTATTACATTTGTAGTAGTCTCATTTGCAATTCTCATAATATAGCAGTCAGTGAGGAACACAAAGTGGTGTGGTATACACATATTACCAAGGTATACGTGACGAATCAGGATGGTATAAAGAATAAATTATATCATGAAATGGAATGAATGACTTTGCTAATAATGGCTATATTATTATTAGCTGTGGCTGATGGTCAAACATTGGCAACGTCAACGTCATCGTGAACTTGTGTTCTCTGATAATTGACACGGTTGATACTTAAACATGGTGGCGTGAGACGGCCAGATAAAAACTATTCGATTATTGAAAATTTGTAGGTTTTTTGTACAGAATCTATGAACGGTACAACCCCTCTCTGTACTCTGTTTGGTTAGTTATGATTTTTTTGGAAGAGAGTATGCAGCCTTAGTAAAATTAATAGCGTTAATAATAATAAAGCTTTATATATTTTCTTTGGCTCGGATTCAAAAGAAACAGCCAGTTCTGCTTGTCAGCAACACCAGCACTGCCCAATTTGACGAAATTTATTAAGGGAATCCTTTATTGTAGATGTGTACAAGGTGGGTAGTAGTACTGCTTACTGCGATTTGGAGGTTGCACTTTAAGAGTTGTTTGTAACTTGCTGAGATTTGATTAATTTGCTGTTTGTCAAAATAAAAATAAAATTTGACATAAGGGACAACGTAGGCAGACACACTTGTCATATGCCTGTTGGAATAATTGACATGCAAACGTACTTTATCCAATCGATCGTGCAAATAATAATCGTTTGTTTTAGCGTAAAAAATTATTTTATCCCCAATGTTTACAAATTAACGACAGTAATATTTAATTGAGTTCCTTAAGAATAGATGAATGTACCTTTGAAATGAAAGAAATCATGAAATCATATTTAGCTATTTATCGTTTCATATTTATCAATATTCACGACTTTTTTACATTTATTTATTTAGGCAGGTACAGTCGGAAACTTCTTGCTTACACACAGTTCTAGTGATGATGCTTTTATAGCTTTGTAAAATTTGTAAGAATGAGTAATGATCAACCAGACAATGAGAACGCCTTGCGAACAAATTGATCATTAATTCAGCTCAGCAAGTGCAATGAAAACCTTTTCCCTTTCACTAAACAATACGTACATCTTACTATTGTTACTGTAATCAGCAATATTTTGTTTCTTTTTGGATAATTATAATCACCAAGCTATTAAATATATAGAATGGCAGATATGGTATTGGCAATTAATGAGGGAAAAGGGTTGTACAATTAGCAATGATAATTGCCGACATTACTTAAGTAAACGAAAACTAGCCATTGTTAATTTCATTTATTTATACAAAATAAAAGCGTGTACAACGCATTATCCACAAGGATTTTAAGGAGGCAACGACGATTACGGACACTGATCAGTAAAAATCAGGTTAGACAGAAGAAAATTACCAATGATTGGCTAAATATCACTCATTGCAAAATGCTAATAACGAAGCCAAGAAAGAAGAAGTAAACTAATAAATTGTATAAATTAGCTAGCATTCTTTATCGTGACGCAGGTCAATAAAAATGCGTTGAAATTAAAATACCGTACAAGTGAGTCTGCTCAAAGAGTAAATACTATGTCACATTGTTGTATCCTTTTCTACATTTAATAAATATTACACTTAATATGCTAATCTATATAATATGTAGGTATTACATATTTACTTAAAGGATTGAAAATGGCGTTGATAGAGGAGAGGTTAGGATTGGACCTCGTGGTCACAAGCCACACAACATTGTTCCTTTTTTGTTCTGTCCAAATGTATTCTAATGAATATGCATATAATCAAAATAAAATTATGAGCGTTTATAGGTACGTGTTGTTTGCTTCAACGCATTTGGAATGAGATGATAATATAAATACAAATATAGACAAACCGAAACAAATCCTATTATACGACTGAATAGTTTAAACTCTAATTATTGTTGTAAAAACACTCGTGAGAAATCAATTAGCCAAGGTAAAAGGAAAAACAAAGAAGGAAATTGGCATTTCGCTACATGAACGTATGCATGTACATTTGTAGCAGACTTTTAGTAATAATATTACAGATAAGCAGCATTACGACTATCATCTTGTGAGTGAAGTGTGTCGACATAAAATATGATGTTTATTGATATGTATGCCTAAAGTACCACAGTACCACTGCCTACGCACTACTACACTTTTGAAAGACTTCATTAAATTATTATAATCCATGGGCATGAAGTGGTGAATTGCGTTACAAAGTTGTAATGGAATATGGAATAGTACAAGTTTTTGTTTGAAATAATATTTTTCAATTTCAATAAAAAGCGATTTGATTCAATGAAAATTTTTTCAGCTCAATCCATCACTTCGTTTACATGCTGTGTAGAGGAAAGGGATTTGCCTGATTTGATATTCATATGAGAGCCGAATTTACAAGTGTTGGGTGATATTGAATTGATAAATGATATAAAAATGCATTTTTGAAAGAGTGCACATCATGGTACGTGCTACAAAAGCATGTAAATATGTTTGATAACGATGGCCGTGTCTGTTTGGTAGTGTGACAATTCTATTATACAAATGAAAAAGAAGTAATGTGTAAAAATCTATGTAATTTAACGCGTAATCAGCAGCAGACCTCATATCGTGTCTGATTATTACAAAGAATACCTTTGATGGCCTGTTAATTCGTGAAAAATGATTAGCTAAACAGGCAGTCAGGCAAGTACTAGATTTTCTGTACGAATAAGAAGAATATAAACCCAAACAAGAGGTGCATGGTACAATGTTATCACATATCGATGTATTTTATGCCTTAATCGACATTTTTGTCAGAAGGGCCAAGACTTCACAAATTGAATTTGTTTAAAATATATAGTAAATTAAATACAGAAATAGATAAACTGAAAAGGGAAAATACGTTTTAGATTGCTGTTTAGGTATATATTTTGGTTGTTGTCTTTTGAAAGCAAAATATAAAGAAATGGAATGAATGAAAAATGATTATTTTATTTGTTAAATTACAACATATCAAATTGTACATCTCTATACAGAAAAAACCTGATATATGTCTACATCAGAGTATTTATCATTTCTTCGTGTGTACTTTATTTTTTATGATGCACAGGCTTGCGCATACTACAAATTCCAAGTTTACCCGAGTAGTAATGTACATCTCTCTTATATGTATGCACAATAATATGCACCCTCAAGGAGACATAATATAATATGTACTTACAACAATGCATATACAACACACTCTTTAAAAGCGTACTCACTCAACTCACAACAACACAATCAGTCTTCTTTATTCATCTTTTCAACTTCTTTTTCTGATAATTCTTCACAATCCTAACCTGTCAAGAGCTACTTATGTTCATCTTATCGTTAGCTCATGCTCAGTCATTCATCATTTTGGCTGCCCAAAACGAGCAAGTATCCAACACAATTTAACAAGCTACGTATGCTACCTACTACTCACAATGTGAGTACACGTGTATATGAAAAATCTTACTTTTCATGAATACAAGCTCAACCTGATCAATTTTTCGTACGAATAATAATACTATTTTCAATAAGTGCACTTTATAATAACTTCAGAAAGACAGGAAAATGAAAAGATAATCTTTCAAGATGGATCAGAATTTTTCAATAATCTTATCTCGAAAAATATTTTATCAACATTGTACAAAAATGGCTTACTTATTATTACAATTATAGAAGCTTTCAGAATGCATTGTTATGCCCATTTTGATATTGTTCAGGTTTGTTGTAAATTGAAATTAACTTTAATGCATTTTTTCTCCTTAAATAAGTCTTGAAATATGAGTGATCTCACTCACTTGTTTATTCATTTCCATATACATAATATTATGTACGACTTAAGATTTTTATGATCTTGTTCAACACGAAAAGACGAATGACGGATATTGTAATGGCAATGTAATAAAAAGTGGGTATTTGGATAACTTTTGGAAAATTGAGGTTTGACAAGTAGTGTGATATTCAGATTAGGATTAGTTATTCGTGTGTACTTGACTTGATGCAAGTATGTACATTATCAAAATCATTTTCTCGTGTTAAATGCGGTGTTGGTGGTTGTGTTCATGATGATGAGAATCATTTCCTCGAGTTATTTATTATGATAGGTCATCAAGGAGAAGATCCTAATTTGATGGGTGGATGGTGGATTACTGTATGATTATGAATATGATAATATTATAAAAATGGAGAGTCAGTAATCCTTCTATCGTCTCATCCATCTCGTTTTTGATGTTGCTGATATGTTGATTACTAAGAAGAGACTCGTACTTGTACAGAGGTAGATACATATGCATGACGTTTTATAGCGTATAATCATAATCAAAACGTAAGAAGAGGAAGATAAATGGGCACCTAGTCATCTAGGTACACTTGTTAATTCAATTTCTTGAGGATCAGTGTCACATTATTTTTGAAGATTCAGGAGGATGAGGGCAAGGGTATTTTATAAATATTCGTAAAAAATAATGCCAATTTGGCATCCTTGCACTTTCCTTCAGATTTTATCAAACACTTTGTGAACATTTTCTAAACTATTTATATTAGTGGACAGAAGATGAAGATAAAATGAGTAGATAAGTAATTTATGATTGAAATGATCATTCATCTCAAGTGCGTGTAGTGTCAAAATATAAAGTCCCAAGATTTTGTATAAGATAGAGAAAAACTGAGCATCTAATTTTCGACTAACCCTGTGTACATGCTTTCAACTTAAATAAATTAATCTATTGTTTATATATCAAATAAACAGGTCCTCGCTCTCGTAGAATACGGAAGAAGGAAAAGCCACCAACTGATATTACTTTCATTTATTAGTTTTCCTAGAAATGTGCTGTGTGAAGATCATATTACCCCAATTTTAGCTAAATCGATAAAACATAGTTTTCACTTTTCTTGTTCCCTCTCTAGTTTAGTGAAACACGCAGAAATATTTCTTATCTGCTCACCATGTAAAAAATGCTTCTTTTATTATTTTTTATAGAACAAGCGAGCCAAACTCAAAAAGTCTCATGGTCAACGCAATGGTCTAGCTATGCAACTTATGGCACAAGGTTTGTACAATCATTCAACTATTCCGGTGGACGAGGATGAGGAAATGCTCCTATAGCTTTAAATTCGCATTTCACTTGGCCCTGGAAGTCTGATGGACTTACGAGCACCGTTTGTTATGATATGGAGAAAAAAATGCAACAACTAATATAAAGTTAAGGAACACATTTGTGTTACTTCAACAGACAGTACACCCTAGCTTTAAATATTCTTCAGCATAGAAAAATGTCGAGAAAGGTTGTAAAGGTTTTTTTGTTTTTCCCGTTTAAATCCATATCCGTAAATGCAAAGAAAAGAAAGAACGCAGAACTGAATGTTGCAACGAAAATAAAATATATCGCATATTTCACAAATTGTAGCAGAAGAAGGCATTTCATATAACAAAAGGCTTGACTTAAATTCATAGAAATATTCACTCCATTATGTAGTAAGTAATTACTGTAATACGCTATAATAAAGTGATTTATATCGAGACTTGATGCAATATTAGTTTTATCTTAGTTGCAGTAATACATAGTACATCACTGTAACAAAAAATAGTAAAAAGCCATTGTTTTCTCCAGTCAAATCACAAATCTCATTGTGTAAGGTATTATTCCATAGAAAAACACTTGTTACAAATATTGTTAATAATTTAATTTAGGATTTGTCAAGCGCTTAAGGACTAACTAGAATGTACAGCTCGCGTTCCCAGCTCATGAAAAGCTTACATTTAGGTAAGTGTATTATTAATAGCATCATTTGTCTGGTAAAATTTCCTAAAAATGATAATCCTGCGTTAAAAATCTTAAATCGTTCATGTTAAATGTTATACGTTGTTTGTATGTATGTATAAATGAATCCCGGATGATATTTCATGTTAAATTGCATATATGCAGATAACTATTTAGTCTCTAAATTATTTTGTGTGAATATATTGTATAATAGTAGAAAGTAAATTCGTAAGCTTAACTAGAAATACTACATAGTTCCTATGCGTATATCGGTGTCATGTCATACCTATGCTACTTGTATAGGATTAAAATAAACTTGTGTATTGTTATCATTATAAATTACATAATAATATGTTATTTAATGAGAAAAAATCCAGACTATAAAACTGCTCCCAATGGCATAATCAATAAGTGAATTACGTATTTCTTCCTAAAGAAAGTTTTATTATTTAGGAAACTAACGATACAGAGGATAACTAGGCATTGCGTTTATTAAATTGTCTTATCAAAAAATAAAATAAAACAATTTTGCTCTCTATTTATCGTTGCTCCCAAATGAAAAATAAGAATTTAGTTAAACTTTTTTATTGATCACATTCATACAATTACATACATGAATGACATACTGAACTGCAACCATGAATACTTACAAGTACTCTATCGAAAAT
>JAHZMV010007173.1:0-13386 GCA_027743765.1 Coecobrya sp. COE2
TTCAAGCAATAATACTTAATCTGGACATTTCTAGAAGCATTTGAATTTGATTTTAAAAGGATGAAAAGCCCTCTGTATAAGATGCCAAATGATTGTCAATTATCTCTCAATATACTACATATATGCTCAAATTTATTAATAATTGCTCCATCTCGTTTTATGAAATATTTTAAGCCCAATTGTTTTAACAGTGGCCTCATGATTTCATTGATGCAATACAGGACCTCTGTTCTAATTTTATGTTTGCAATCAGTTTTTTCTTTCTTGATGAAGATTATTCTTCATCTTCTTTAATTTATCTTTTGCGCGCTTACTATTGTCCACTTATTAGTATACACTAGATGCTACTAGAAGTCTGATAGATGTACATATAACAACGTTTGATATTCATTAAGTTATTCATAATTTACATTTGTGTCAGCCTTTATGTACTACATTTTTTAAATGCAGCTATAAATTTATGCATAATTAATGAATTAATATTCTAATTATCTGCATATATGACCTCATTGAGGTCACCTCAAAATTCGTTCGCAGTCAAATTCGCCAAATTACCCAAAACTAAACGTAAGCGTTGGACTTCAAAATAAACAACAAAATGTAACCATTTCATGAGTTCGTCAATTGAAATATAAAAATTGCATATGCCTTGTTGCGCTGTGTGCTGTGTGATAAACCAAATATTTAAATACAAACTGAACATGGTAGCTTTAATTCAAATATATATCGAGCGGTTAATTTTATATTTAGTGGTGAAACTTTAAAACCCCTCCAATTTGAAATGGAACTACAATGACTTTATTGTTTCGGAATTACTATGCAAATGTAATCTGCTGATTCTCTCCTTATGAAAATCTACTATTGAA
Organism: Coecobrya sp. COE2; assembly: GCA_027743765.1. Taxonomy (NCBI): domain Eukaryota; kingdom Metazoa; phylum Arthropoda; class Collembola; order Entomobryomorpha; family Entomobryidae; genus Coecobrya; species Coecobrya sp. COE2. Next base: position 867 of record JAHZMV010007173.1, read on the forward strand.
TGATCTGTTCTATCTATTAAATCTAAAGTTTACAATTCCTAATAATTTCTAGTATTCATTTACATCTTTGAATATCTAATAAATCCAAGTGCAAAATGTAAAAACTAACTATTTTTCCTCAACAGGCGTAAAGAATTATGATTTTCAGTTTTATTCAATATATTTACATTCCATTTCAAAAATCGAAGGTCATCTTATTCATATTGGCACAGTGATAAACCAGAATGATTTTCTGAATGACCCTGATTTCTACCTCAATCGACAGAGGAGAATATACTCTTTCTCGTGAATGTAGTCTCTATGTGGGATTCATACGCAACAGTGAACAAAATAATAAAATCTGTAAAAAATTCTGATTTTTCGCACCTTTTTAAATACATGTGTTGATATCTTATCAATTTTCAAACTTTTTTTGTCTAGTTATATTTTCCATAAACTTTGTATTCCTGGTTATAAACTCCATTAAAAATATTTCTACTTTTCATTCCATGAAAATTTGGTGACGAAAACTAATATCAGTCGCTTATACTAGCCATGGCGACTGTGTGCAACAGATCGCTACCTTAAAATACATCTGAACGCCCAAGAAGTTGATTTCAGCGATAAAAATCAATGTTTTGCCACGACTTTGCGGACTCATTTTTGGTTCATTTTTGAAAATGTAAACATTGTTAGGTTAATTAAGCACATAAGTTTCAACAAAGTCATGAATTTTGTAGAGAATTAAATATAGAACAAGACATGTGTCATTATTTTAGTTGTACTGATTGCACCAATATGATTTATTAGCTCCGAAAGAGGAATTACCTCTCCGTCTCATGACTTTTGCTGGATAGTGTAAGTCAGAAGACATATCTAGAACAACAATTAGCCACATATCTTGAACTAAGGCATTTATACATGCTGTAAATATAAACATTGGATCGCAAAAACCCTGTTTTACTTCATAATAGTTTTTCAACGAAGGTTTTTCCATATCACGGCAATTATTTGAGTAAGGTTTTCAAGTCCCATTGAAAACACTTGAAATATACCAAAATAAAGACCTGCCCATTAAAGATTCAATTTTGCCTTCTGCGGTTTTTTGCTTATTTTTATGAGGAATACAATTCTTGCATCAGTTTTTATTTTATATACCGTTACAATTGTTCCCAGAAAAGCCACAGGGCGACGTATGTATGTATGTATGCATCAGGAGTTATATGTTGAAGCTGCAGAAACTGAATGGAAAAACGTTGATGATGCTACAGAAGGCTATGTATATTCTAAAAATTAATTCTACTTAAAATCTTAGTCTAAAATTACCGCAACCGGATTTGTTACTGGCAAATATTTTAATAAGAACAGCAAAGTAGTAGTAATCCTTTTTACCGGTTGAAGTTTTCCTTCTGAAATGCCCAAGGAAACAATCGATGGCGTTCTCCATGTATAGGAAACTTTATTATTAGTCCTGACCAGGCAGTAATATACATTCACGTATGTATAAAAAACTTTAAAAACGATTAACTATTATAAATTATTATATAAAATAGAGGGGCGGATAAAATAGAGTAAATAAGTAGATACAATACAATAGAGTAAAATGATTAAGACGGAGTTTTGATTATAAAGAAAGAATAGATTGAAGATTTTTAAGAGCAAAACTATGCATAAATATAATTTATTATCTAATTATATTGAGAAATTTTGCAGAGTAAATCGGAACAATATTTGGCAACATTATTGATTATTTTATTGAAGTAAATATAATATTATGCAATGTCACAAAATTAGTAGCTTGGAAGATTTTAACGTCACATTGTAATATAAACAGTACTTCCGTACTTTACGTAACAATCTGACATTGTGTTGTCTGGAATCATACGACATCTGGACAAGATTGGGATGCTAAATTATCTGTATTCTTTATTAACTCTGTGGCAGCAGATTAATTTTGTTCGTCGTTAAAATGTTTAAATTTTTCCAAGAGTTATTTGAAGTACAACAGAATGTGTCTCAGAAAAATTTCGTTTCACTCTCAGTTTTACCTCGTAATGATTAAATTTAGTCATTTAAGGTAGATAGGATCAATCCGGAAAGATATTTAATGTACGATTACGAAAACGGATAATTTTGCTGATCATTACTTCATCTTAAATAGAACGTTATGTCTATTTATTTATTACTCATGTCTGTCATATTTATGTGATTGAATAATTTAGTTTGGTTTATTCAGATATACATTCCGTCATTCCGACATTTCGTCATGAATACACGAAAAAGATTCCAAATGAATGCAAATTATCGCTCAATATACTATAGATATGCTCAAATTTATTAATAATTACTCTACCTCATTTTATGGAATATTTAAGCCCAATTGTTTTGACGATGGCCTCATGACGTCATGGATGTAATGAAGGACCTAGGTTCTAATTTGATGCTTGCAATCAGTTTTTCTTTGTTGATGAAGGTGTACAATAATTTATCTTTTACCGTGTTTACTATTTACCTGGCAACATACACTAAATGTTACTAGAAATCTGATTCTGACAACGTTTCTTATTAATTAAATGATTAGTAATTTACATTTTTTCCGTCTGCCTGTCCTACATTCTTCAAATGCAGTTTTATGTTTATGCATAAGTATGTAATTAATAAATATTCTAATTAACTACGTATATGACCTGAGTATTTATTAATTCGTTCGCAGTGAAATGCGCCAAATTACCCAAACAAAACGTAAGCGTTGTACTTCAAAATTAACAACAAAATGTAACCATTTCATGAAATGGTCAATTGAAAAAAAATTGTATAATTCATTGTTACTAAGTGCGCCATAGTAAAAATATTCTTAAATTAAATAAACCATGTGACCTCGTGTAACTTAGTTTAAGTTTCTGAAGACAGAGTTTCTTAAGTAGAAATTATTATTTCATTCAATTGACACAAGTAAACTAGTTGTTCTAATTTTTATTATTCATGAAAATACCGGAATTGCCAGGTTGCTTTGCAAACTTATATCATTCTATTGTGAATTTCAAAATCATCTAATTATCATATTCTATCGATGCAAAATAACCTCATGTCTTCAAGAATAATATTAAATTATTTGAGTCCGTTCATACATATTTGTTTATCGATATAAAATACACTTCTAACATAAATATAAACAAGAAACCAAATATTTAATTACCGAATGAACATGGTAGCTTTAATCCAAATATATACTGACTATGAATAGTTAATGTTTTGTCATGAAACTTTAAAACCATCCAAATTTGAAATGGAACTACAGAGAATTTATTGTTTTGGAGTTAGTATACAAATGTAATCTGCAGATTTCTATCCTTATGAAAATCTACTACTGAATGATCTGTTATCTATTAAATCTAAAGGTTGCAATTCCTAATAATTCATTTACATCTTTGAAAATCCAAGAAAAAGTGTAAAATGCAAAAACTATTTTTCCTCAACAGGAGTAAAGAATTACAATTTTCAATTTGATTCAATATATTCACACTTCATTTCATATATCACACAAATTTAAAAAGATTATCAAAACAAAATCAGTTTGTACACCACCTGAATCCAATTGAACCTGTATGATTAATTTTTCATCTTCAGTGTAATTATGACAATATTACGTCTAAGAAAAACATAACAAATTATTTTATAACTCAGATACATACAAAATAGCTGGCTGGAAGTGCGTAAAGTGGATGTCGAGACTATGTATACTCTGTCAGCTTTGATATACATATCTATGCCCTCACTCAGATTTCCATACTTAATATGCATATCCGAAATGACCATCCTCTAGACTGTATAACAAGATAATGACAAATTAGACAAGTCACGAGGATTTTAAACTGACCAAGACTAAAATAATTGAAATTGGTACGCTTTAATTTAATACGTAACTACTAAACTTGGATTTTGTTGCATTGATGTTAACTAATTTATCCACCGGTGGTGTGCTTAGATTATCCAATAAAAGTTAGTGTATAAAACCTAGATAATATGTGCTTCACATTACCATTAATTTGCATATGAACTTACTACGACTTATGTTCCTCAATGAACAAAGTGACTTGGTCCGAAAATGTATTAATACTTTCCTTCAGGACTTTTAGTCAGTATATTTTCATAAAATGTAGTCTCCTCTTTCTTTTAAAATAAAAAACTAATTGCAAAATACTGATAATATGCAGGGTTAATATTTATCCCATTAGTAAATGGATTTATTCCTTACATTGGACCCATTTTGCTATAGATGTCTTTTGAATTGCTTTACATATTCCTGTAATAAACTCCTCTTCAGGATTTGTCGTAATATATTACATTTTCGGAAAAACCTTTACACTTTGTTCGGGTCAATATACGTGAATTGACTAACTTTGTTCGGCGGAACTGGTTGGTCCTTTCGGTTTCCATTTTTCATGAATTTCATGTAAAATTGTTTCCTGTGAATCGTTCTATGTTCTATTAGAAAATTGTAAAGTGTATTCCGATAGCATAATAGATGTGCTTTCAGATGCGTATTTGGTTGCTAAAATCAGTTTATTTATATAAGCGTTATATAACGTTTTAGAGTTTTGGGTGAAGCCACCGACTCTTTGTATCCTGAGTGCAGTTTTATTGCCCATGTATACAATAAAATTGACATTCTACTTTACATAATAAAAATCCACAATAATTTTAGCATTATTGCTAAATTATTCGTAAAACTTCAAGTCTCATTATTTAACTACTAGCACTTAGCTGTCCCACAATTCATAGGCGGTCAGATTGGACTTTCTGTATGTACGGTTTCCTTTAATGATTGTGTAAAACTGCTTAATTAATAAATCGACATAGGTAAGCAAAATTTTCCAAACTTAATTGATTAGTGAAGTGTATTAGTCGCAATTAATAATTATTTAGTCGTAATTCATTGACTCAGCAAAACATAGTTTGTCTCCGTATTTAGCAATTATAACGAAATACGTGGACCATTCAACTTTGAGTGGCATAACGTTACGACTTAAATTTCCAAGAGTCGAAATGGAACACATTTGATTGTATCTTTCGGAATAATATATAAGTCTAACTAACGAAACTGCAGTCGGAGTCGTTAATATATCGAGGTAATTTTAACTATGGAAAAGGTAGAAAAAACAAGCGAACTTCTACTGATATAGAATAGTTCTCACTTTGGTACTCCCAAAGTGGCCTTTTCTTTGAACAATTGGAAAACGTATGTGACAAGAGTCCACCATGACAAACCTCATAAAAAGCATCAGTCTTCAAAGTGGTAAGCAGTTTTTTTAGAAGCCAGTGCTCAAAAGCTATGTCAATGAAAATTTCCGGAACTTAATCTTTTGTTTTCTACTGAAAGAGTTTGATTGCTTTTTGATAATACATGTCTTCAATTATCGATCAACAGTTACTAATTATACTAAAGGTATATAGAATGATAAAATGTAGCGACACGTAGTTCTCTCGATGGCTGAAGACAAAGCCCAAGGATAAAATTAACAGGGAGAAATCGCTGACCAATCTTTTACAGTTACACTCTAATTCCTACTTTCAAGTCGACTTCGAATCTACACACATCATTCACAGACAAATAAAATGATGTGCCACTTGAAGTGAGTTTTTATTAGAGAATTTCGAAATCGTGACGGTCACTAACAGTTGCACTAATGGATTTCGCTTGAGGTTAGTAATGAACTTCCTCATAACCTGGAAGACGTTTTAACCAAGTTTGGTGAAGACCCATGCTGGCTGCTAGCCGCTCTGGGGCTGGTGAATTGACCTCCGAGTGACATCCCACACAGGGTCTCCACAGGCGGTCTGTATCATCTGAGTCAGAATATGTGCGGAGACGATCTCTTATAATCTCACTACGTGATGGGTATTAACCTGACAGCGGATGTCGGATTCTAAGTAGGGTGAAATGAAATATGATGAGTTTGAGAAAAATTTCATCGCCCATTTCTGCTCGAGCGACATGTTGATAGTTGTTAACATGTGAGCAACATACATACAGGTGTGCGAAACGTCGGATAAATTTTGGGGTCCGTTCCACTTCAAATATTATGAATTTATGAAGACCACTCAAATTAGAATGGCCCTCGTATATTTGCACTTGAATGGACGCTGCATTAAAATGCTTGCTCCAGCTCATCAACAGTTAGAGTTGTGTACTCAGAACCTGCTACCTGGTAGCACTCAAGCCTGCTTCCGTGACGTAGCACTTGAGTGTTGCCATTTAACAGCAGTAGGTATCATTCAAATTGATCGAGTAGCACTTGAGTGATATATCCTGTTGTTGTTGGTTGTAAGCCTAATTAAGAACATTAATTAAAAATAATCGTCATTAAAAACAACGCATTCGATTTGGTTAGTCTGCAAACTTTCAACATGGTTAGTATTGTTACAATTCACTGAAAAAATTAAAAATAATTTTGCAATCTTTGTCTGTATACAAGGCTGCCAATTTAACTGTCAGAAATTGTAACACAAGAAGTTGTTTGGTAGCTTGGATGCAATGTCTTCTTAATGAAGGTACAAAGTACGAAGTACGAAAATGTAGAATTAAATTCTTAATTTTTACTTTTGTTACATGCCAGTTTTTGCAAGCACTCGAGCCTGATTCGTTAGAAGCTTTCAAATGCCACCAACCTGTTTTTCAATTAAATGCTGCAGGCAGCTATAGCTATCAAGCTACTTCCACGGGACGGGCACGGGATCACTTGAGTGCTGCCTGGCAGCCTTCCCGACGGCATAGCTCTAACTGATCAAGGTCTTCTCACATTTAAACAGCGTGGGACATTGGGACAAAAACGCAACACTAATTAATTTCATCACTCTAAAATAACCATGCAACTCATTAATTAAATAATAATTAGCTTCAACTTAAAACTTGAGAATGACCCCTTGAAAAAGTAAACTTGACAGCTCAACTCGCAGTTTTAGTCAGCACGGTTGACTGAGATTGGCAGTTGACAACCTACCTCAAACAGCTTTCCTAAATCTAATAATCTTCATGCTAATTTACTAATTAATTAAACTAACTACCTTATCTTAACTACATTATCTTTCCACCCTGTTCCTCACACAATTCCTCCATGCAAACAACCACCACCCAAAATAAAACCAACCAATTTTCTCATGCCAATCACCAACATAATAATTAACTACCTTTCTACTCTACTACAAAATCAACCTTTTAACTACCAACCTAATTAAAACATTAAAATAAATAAAAATAACTTAATTAACTAGCTTCCCACACAACCACCCAGCATCCTTCACCACCCAACTCAAAACCAAACCCAACCAACTTTCCCAAGCATTTTCCCAAAATAATAATTAACTACACTACATTTTACAAAAAACATCCTCTTTTATAATTAACTATCTACAACAATTAAAGCAGTAATTAAGTCAGCAAGCGAAAACACAGCTGACCAAGTAAACAAACAAATAGCGCACGTGTGTAGCTTCTCTCTCGTGTGAGCTGCGAGACAAGCACATGGCCAGAGCTCAGCTGTCTTTTGTTATTATTTTTTTCCACCTGACTCCCACGTGGAGTGATGATCATTTCACACACAAACAACACATTTATACGGCTTTTCTCCCGTGTGACATTTAACTTAATTAACAATTAAAATCTAACTACTTACATTAATTATAAAAACAGTTAAGAGGAAAACATTTAACAAATTACATCAAAAACAAACCCATACACATTTTTTATTACAGTTTTTTTTTATAAAAATAATAATTCCCACTACTACTACAGACTAACTCCCGATTACGTACAAAATGCACACAGGTTTAATTGTAATTATTTTTACATGAGTGGGCTGGCTGGCAAAAGACAAATAAAAAATCCCAGAGAAAGAGAGAAAGATTACTGAAGCACTACACACACAGATTACCAGCACCATTGTTAAAAGCGAGAAGCAAGCATTATAAAAGTGGACATTCCACATACTTTAAAAAATATTTCACAAATTATAAAAAAGCACAGCCCAGCCCACACATTTTCCTCAACACAGAGACCTACTTCCGGTTCAGCCCCAGAATCCGAGTGAACAGCAGCAGCAGCACCTTCACCACCGTCGCCTTCAGGCTCCACTCCAGCATTGTTAACTTCCTCATCCTCCTCGGCCTCGTTCATGTCACGTCGTTGAACGCAGTAAGTTGCTTCTGCCACAACTTCCCGTCGAACGCAATACGTTGCCTGTGCCACAACTTCCCGTCCTTCAACTGATAAGCAAGCTGGATAGTTGGCAGGAGAAGGAGCGCCACCATTTTCCTCAGGTCCTGAAGGATTTGCTACAGATGGCCGGAATCTGTTTGTTGGAAGTGGGAGGACTCTGCAAATAAAATTTTTAAAATAATTAAATACATGAGCTACATCACAGGCTAATTAATAAATTTAAATGATAACACGTTAATTATCTACTTACGGACTGGGGAACGAAGTCGAATTCAAATTGGGTTGAAAATCAAGCCTAAATTTAACGCGTTCCACGTCATCCTTCAGAATGTCCGTGGCAGACTGGAGGCGCTGGAGGAAAACCAAAAAAAAATTAAATTAAAATTAACTATCAAGAGGTCATAATAATAATAATGAAGATAATCATAAAAAATAATTTTTACTGCTCCCACCTCCATATTAGTAAAGACATCCTCCACCAACTTCATCAAACCAGAACCACTCGAGCCTTCCTGCAAAACAAATCAAACAAACAAACCAGCCAATTAAAAAATTTAAACCTTTTACATTTAAATGATCAAAATTAATTATAATTATTTTATTTCCTACCTCTTGATTTTTCTCCATTTCCGTCTTCACCAGTGCTGCCGACGCCAAGACGGTGTCCAATCGCTTCTGCTGTGCCTCTAGACCTTTTTGCATGGTCTCCAGCCCTTTGCTCAGTTTGCCTGAGAGTTCCTCCACGTGTACCTTGACTGCCTTCATTTGCTGGACGCCAAGTCCTTGACCCTCCATGATTTCCGCGAGCCTTTCTTCATCCTTCTTTTTCAAATGAGCAGCGATAAGCAGTGGTCCACGGATGTACCGAGTCGTAGCCGTATTCCTCAGCACAGGTGGCGTCCGAATTCCTCCGGGATTGCGCTCCTGCAATTAAAATAAAAAGAACAAAGAAAAATCATTTTTAGTTAAGGTTATCATAATTAAATTTAATTGTTAATTAAAATCCTTACCACGTTTCTTTGATGTTTTTTACATCCAATGTGACGATCCAACTGGAATAAATCCAAGTTCTTTTCCAGTTGAATGAAAGGTCGAGAGGAGGGGCAGAAATCGCATGCCATCACTATCTTTTCCACTTCACTGGTCACTTCTTCACCAGCCACCTGCTGGACAATCACACGTTGCACAAAGTTGAAGCCTTTCTTCCTAAAGTCGCTCCACTTCGGGCTCCAGTCTTGGAGTAATTCGGGTGGGATCACTTCCGGTTCCGGTGCAGCTGCCATTTTTATTTAAGGCACAAAACAAGATACTCTGAGGAAAGGATAAGGAATTTGAAAACCGGAAGTGAATTTTAATGAGCAATTAAAACTTGGACGGTGACAATGACGGTGGTGAAAGTTGGAGAGAAAGCACACAGAGAAAGTGAGAGAAAACAAAGTTGGCTGACAAGTGGAGAGAGAAGAGAGAAAAACAAGCTTGGTTTTTTTTGCAGCAGAGAATTTTACTTTGTTGTTGGTTTCAATAGCAATCCAGGTTGCAGAGGGCAATGACCTTTGTAAATGTGAGATGCGTGTGTGTAGTAGAATTGCAGTGACGCACCGTGACCCTGGGCCCTGGGGGGATATTGAAGCATGCATATTATTTTTGTAGTATTTTAACTATTTTAATTATTAGGTGTGTATTTAAATGTGGTGGATTTGATGCAAAAAAGGTTATCGTTTCATTTATTTTAGTTGTAGTTTAAGAAGATGCTGAGTACATGATTGGTTTTGGATTTGATGGATGGAGACATTTTTAATTGTTGTTTTGATAATATTGAAGAGATAATCAGTGGCTAAACCAGGAGGGTTGCAGAGGGTGATAGTCGCCCTGGTCGGGCCCTAGTGGGGTTTGTATTTGTATGCAATGCAAGACCGTGAGAATATGGGGACGTCCATTTAGAATGTCACACTGGAGGGGGTGGGGGTCTAGAGATCGGGGTGCCCCGTAATGTTAAATGGGGGTATTCTGTAATGTTAAAAGTGTCACGGAGGTGGGGGGTGGGGGGTTGGGCCCTGAAAAATTGCTGTTACATGCGTGACCTCATAAATGGACGCCACCTATGAAGTCATTGAAGTTTTATCACGCATTATACAAACAGTTATAATTTTATTTAAATCCATGATCGAAAACTTTGACAGTGGTTATGTGTACACTCTTCATGTGTATTTACAAACTACCTCTTTATAGCTTTGTTTTATTAAAATCATATGGTAATATAGAGTTAGTAGTAGTTTATTGAAATAGTATGCAATGCGTATCTTGTTTACTTAACCGAATTTAATTAGTACAGCATTAAAATAATTTATATCAGGTATTTATAATCTCAAGGTCAGATTTATTAAAGTGGAATGATCAGCAGTAAAATTAAATCAATAAAATGTGCCATTTTTGATTGGCTAATGTAATTTTGTAGATCTCTGCATTTCGTCTAATTGTAAGAATAGTATTCAGTTCCGTAATGCATTAGGTCGCATTATTTCCAAAATATTATTTACCTTTAATTTTAAATTTATTGAGTTTATAAGTTAATCCATAAAGAAATAAATGCAGACTATTTTTTATAATGTCAAGCGTCAATTCTACATTGATTATAGGATTAAGTAAATTGGTAATGGTAGACTCGATATTGAATGGCATGGGGATCTCACTCGGGCCGGGGCTTGACCCGGTTAGCCCCTGCAAATAATAATGCTGTATAGTAAGTGATGAGTGAGTTGGGATGGGGCTGTCCATCAAAACGTACAAACTTTGGTGGCACCAAAAATTTAAAAAAGCGGGAATATTTTAGTTGAATATCCCGTGGTCCAAATCCTTCATATAACCCACATTTCAGTTTTTTTTAAATTGTGGTACAACATAATTTTGGACGTTTTGATGGACGGCCCCTCATACTTGAATTTCTGACAACGTACACCATGCAACCTTGGTTGAGATGTGAAATTGCGAAGGAGGGACGGGGGTAGCTGTACCCACTGGGAATTGGTTTTGACATGACATGAATTAAAGAGGAAGGGTTCTCCTTCAAGCCGACCCATTCCCCCAACGCCATCGTGGGTCCAATACCCGGGATAAACAACCCGCTTTCCACTTGTTGGTGATTGCTGTACAAGGTCCATCTTGAACATGAAGGCACGAGACTACCACCGGCACCTTCACGATTACCGGAGGGTCCTGCGGCTCCTTCACTGTTGGACACCGGCGGTGACCCCGTCAATACACCAATTTATGACGAGAATAACAACCTCATATTTCATGATGGCTACGACTTGGATCTTGTGGTCCTCCAAGATAACCCAGGCGTCGACACTGGAAGCTCTGTAATTCTGATTTGGAATTGGCCCACCATCCAACCTTCCTACAAGTCGCGAAGCAGCCATGGATGCTGGCGTCAAGATCACTGACGGGTTCATCAGATCATACTTCTATTCCATAACGTTGATGCGCCTCCAGCCAAGAAGTAGAAAAGTGAGGAGACAGGATCCTCAGATAACAAGGTTGCCCCAACAGGAGATGACATTGAAAGTGGAGATGGTCAGGGGGTCACTAGACGCCAATAAGGCGTGCCTTTGCGACTACTCCAAATCATTAGCTTCATAGCTCTCAACCATTCAGTATTGCTAAAAAAATTAAGTACAAAGGATTTATAAATCTATTATAACACTGCACTCTACTAAACGAACCGGGTCCTTCTCGAACAAGGACGGGAATGACAACCGCATTTTTTACGATGGCTGCTGGAGCGATCTTGTCATCATCCAGGATAACCCCGGCGTTGACGCTGGAAGCTCAGTGATCCTCTATTGGAAGCGGTGGCAATGGCAATCCAACTGTGCTCCTCTCCACATTGCAATCCGTGGTGGTCCCGTCAAGTTGAATTAAATTGACTGAAGATTGGGAGTTTATAATAACCGGAAGTTGTGCAGACTTGGAGCACTTTGGACGCAGTGAAGTGGCCATGAAGGGATACCTTCAGTATTTGCCACACGTGGCACGAAGATCAGTGCATGCTCAAGGCAGCGTCCTCGGAAAGGTGACCACATCTACGTTCCCACAAGCTGGGAATCCTCCTAAGAATGCACCATTCCCGTTGGCGACATCACAGTTGACGGGGATGTGGGTGGGATCATGGTTCAAATCCTCCTAAGGTAGAGGTCCTAAGTTTGGCAGGAGACTCCATCCTCCAGAGGCGGGGAGGGGGTTTATGCGATGTCAAGTGACGCCAGCGTCCAATCCCGAAGAAGATCATCATCCACAGTAATCCATCCAGTGAACTTCCTGCCGTGG
>JAHZMV010007174.1:0-47508 GCA_027743765.1 Coecobrya sp. COE2
TGTATGATAAATGAGCCAGGCCACCTTCCCGCAATTTTATTTTGAACGTTTTTGTGGAGGTGGAGCTATATTCTCCTAGCCTCTGCTGATTGGTAGCATTTTTTTGAGCTTGGCCTATCATCAGAAGCTAAGAGACGGGAAGAGTGTTCACTTTTTTACACAGGATGAGCTGTCATATAGTAAATAGTCGTTGAGGACACCATATCTTTCTTTTTACTGTTTATTTACGTCAATGTCAACAAAAAAGCGTTTTTTCGTTCCTTTGTCAAGTTAACTGTCAAACTCAATTTGTTTCTCTACTTATTCCTCACATATGTGTCATGTTGCTCCGGTTCGTTTTTCTATTTCATTTCGCAAGTCAGTAAAATGTCATGTTTCCTTTGCGCTCAATACGCATCACATATAGGGCGCACCTCTTTCCACAATGTTGGAATAAGAAATATTTTACTCATATTTGCGGTTATACAAACGTGAACATGTATGTACGTTGTGGTAGTATATTGTTTATGTACAAGAAAGAACCCTTTTTGCCCTATGTGCCCTACCATAATTTCTTTCCCATGGTTGAAAATATTCCCAACTAGATACCGCTTAATCAGGGATAGCTGTAATCCATTTAGTGAGCTTAGGAAGACAGTTTTAATGACTATGATGAGTCAGTGTTGGGTGCTTCCTGTCTTTCTCAATGGCATTAATACATCTTCGTTACTTTTTATAGTAGCAACGATTCGCCAAAGTCATGCTACAGAGGATATCACATTATGTATATGTTTTATTATACAGATATACATATAGACCTAGTTACGTTGTTGCGTAATCGAAAAGTTTGCTTTTCCCTTTCTCCCTTCTTTTGATGCGGATGATGATCATTGCTAACTATGATAAATATAACCATGTTATTTACACGTATTGAATATTATTGTGTAAGCATAGGTAGCAATATATGTAATGATAAAAGGCAAAGATTCCCCCTGCGTCTTATTCTTTTCTTGCCATTACTACATTTCCATTTAGTAAATATCTTTCATCATTATTTGCTGACTTTTTGTCATTTATTCCCAAGAGGATCCATCCTCCTTGTGTCTAGAGGGCCCCTATTTCGATATATGACTGGATAAATGGATGCCAAGCTACATCAGTTTTTTCATGTGTTCTGGGCTGCCTATAATTCTACGTTTGTAGATATATTGGCAATCTTTTTACAAATGCATTTTATTAGTGTGTATTATAGTCTGTCAAATATAGCATATGCAATAACAACAACAATATGGATATTGATGTCCAGAGTAGCTTCATCCTTTCTGTTCGGAAAGCTCTTTCAGATACTGAAAGATCAGAAGGAGCGTGCTAGAATAGGATATCATCGTAAATACTTGGAAAGAAAAACTTTTTTCCCTTTCCTTTATTTATCTTTTCTGCTCAATGATGATTCTTTTCTTGTTCAATTTTTTTCACGTATCTTACACATTGTCGTTGTTGCTTTCTTCGGAATACTTTAAAAAGAGTTTCTTATTTCCTAAGGTTGGTTATTTTTTGCGCAGCCAAAGTTCACAAGTGGCAATACGACGTAATTCAGTGGCTTTTTAACTTTTGCTTGTCATTTTTATAACTACGTTATCAATACTGCAAAGCTAGATTGACATGTTTGTATAATAATAATAAGCATGCTTAACCTACAGGATAGCAAGTTGAACGATAAACATTTTCCACACACGGAGCGTAACATAATAAGAATTTGTTAGACAACTTTTGTTATTTGAGACCGACCGCATTCATACGACATTGATAGGCCTTTTTTATATTTCTCTGTTAATTTACTCATCTGTGATTTTTTTATTTTTTTTAAAATTTTTTAATTTGATTATTGGAATATTTTCAAATTTACGGTATTGTTGAACTATACTGACAAAAGTGACACTGACAATTAGCTTAAAAGTGGCTGTTTGTTCGGCATTTCTGGTATAACTACTGCATTACTTAAAAGGATTGTTATTTTACATATTTCAAATATTCAGACAAGGGTGGATTGAAAACCACTCTATTCGCTTACCTCAAATAATCACTGACAAATATCAAAAATTCGTTCTCGGCTAGGCTCAATGTCTCATTTTCATCTTGTATCCTTTTTTACTTAAATCAATAATATTTCTTTAACAAATCATTCTTCAGGATCTTATAAAATGAATGGGTAAACGAATTTGCTTCTTTTAAGCTTTTTCATACACTCCTTTTTCTTGTTTCCTTTCCCTTCATCTTTCAAATTTCCCATTTCATCTTTACTGCACAGAACAATATCGCTCTTGTCATTCGTAACCGTAAACCAAATGAGTTGGAAAATGAAACGAAACGAGAACTGCGTATGAATCTTATTATTTTCGACTTTGTATGCAAAAATATATGGGGACTCCTTAAAGTTAAGAGCATGTTTATTTTTATCGAGCTCTCTTCATTGCTTCCCATTTTTGAGAATTGGACATCCCGTCGCGTGTCGTTTGTATATTTTGCCACTTGCAGAAGATTACGATGACGAAAAGATGTACACGATGATGACATATACAGTCATTAAATTGAGATTAGTTTTGGAGACACGAAACAAGCACCAGAAGAAATTGTATAGTTCGTGCTTTTTCATAACAAAATCGTGAATCATCACATGATAAAATTATCATGAATGCTATCGTGAGTCATAACAAGAATGCTCTTATGTAAATCTTGAATAAACTTTTCTCTCCATTACTGTACGAATGAAAATAAGTGGAAACAGCATGTTCACAAATAAACTTTTTATAGTTTACTTTATTGCTGACTGTGAAATGATAACCATTACTTACTTTTGTTATTTTCTAGTGCTTGTTAGGCTTAACGAACACATTTGAGCAAAGAAAATATAAGTTTCTATTATAATCGTTGTTAGTATAGGTTTAGTTACACCGCATCCCATATCCCATCGTTTTTAGTCATTCCCTGAGATTGTGTTGATAGTAACTTCAACAACGTATCTTTTGGTAATGCAGCACAACAAGTTAAACAGATATTTGGAGTTAAGAATATTTCTTCATTTCCTAAATTTCCTTTCCAATTGCAAGACAAAACAATACATATATCAGAGAATATTTTAATGAAGTGTAGTAAACTATCAGTTTAAAGACATAATTATTATACTACTGAAAGTGATATTCCTATCATTGACGTTTCTCTAACAAAAATAAAGATATTCTTAACATTACTCATTTTGTCTGTTTTTTATAATTTTTACGTCGAGTTTAATAGCAGATAGAGTTCGTTTTTATTTGTATTCTCATTTAAATTGTACTTATTTCGACGCAATAAACTCCTTGAAACGTAACGAGCAAAATATAAACGGAGGAAGATGCATAATATGTAAAAGGACAATACTATCAAGATAAACAGAAGTTAAATGGTGTCGACCATTCCATCAAGCTGGGTGTTTATATACTCTCCCACCAACACTTTCACCATTCTAGATACTGGCTCGCAACTGCTCCTTTTAACATAGTTTGCCCTCACTTATTCATAAACATGCAATATTACAGGCAAATAGGTTAGTCGCCGATGATGAGAAGACAAGAGATGGGTACCACGATAAAAGAAGAATTGGTTTTTTCTTCATTTTGTCTGTCGACAACTCCCACTCTTAGGAACTTACACACACATGCAACTCAATTTATCCCCTTCTCTTGACTTTTCATCTCATCTAATTCATTCATTCTTCTTCCAGCTTAGAAGATCAAAACAAGCGGAGTAACTTTTACACAGTGGACCTCCAAGATGGAACTAGTCACAGCCAACCAGGAACCATATCCTCACTCCACACTAGAAAAAAAGTAGAGAGAACAATTCTCATCGTGAGAATGACAGAAAATGAAGACAGAAAGGAAATGATAGAAAAAGGGAAAGCTCCTGAGTGTGCACCCTACAGATGTACTTTCTCTTTTATTTACCATTTATCAATAGACACACAAACTCCATACTAGCTGTCTTCATGACTAGGTCTTGTCAGCAAGAGAGCGAACGTCTTTAATCTTCAACTTCACCATAATGCTCATCTTTCTTTTTCCCATGACGCTTTCAACTTTCACAGACTCAGAGCGGTCATTTTTCTCTTTATTCTCCAAGAAAATGTACGAATCTATGCATCCCTTTAGCACATCGGCAGCTACACCCAAAGTAACTCCAATCCACAAATGAATTTATATCTATTTGTGCTTGTCTTTCTATAGACAGACAGGCAGAAAAGTAAAAAAGTAAAAATGATGACTTTACCATCTATTTACTGCAACTACTTTTACTTACCTAAACTATCTTTCCATACACCCAAAACTCTCTTTGCAATTCCATTCAAACAAGTACAGCCAGTCAGTCACAATCAGACCAAACGCGGAAATTAATCCACTAATCCGATTTATTGGAGAGAGGCGTTAGAAGGAAAATGCTTACTTTTCCCCGAAAAAAAACCACGGACCAAGCTGCTCACCGGAATTAAACCAAGGGAATTTTGTTATCAACATGAAAAAGTCAAATAAGAGCAGACAATGAAGACAAGGATCAAACCAATCCAATGCCAGGCCAAAACTTAGAGAGAGATAGAGAGAGAGAAGAAGAGAAAGTGAAAAATCTTGAAATACGAGACCCTTTCTATCTCCCACGCAAACCTTTTTTATTGTCCATACAAAAATACATAAATATTGTCCAGAGGGTGCAGTGGCTAAGATCACTTTAAGCCGGCCAACAATCTACCAACTAAATGTGTATATTGGTTTCGGATTTTTCTCTCAGAGCTTACACCCTTAACGGGCATTTCGGTGTTATTGTTGGTGTTGGTATATTGCCTGCAATTTTGTCAAATGTTGCGACAGTGTAGTAAAAGGAACACGTTTGATATTCACATATTTATTAAGATTTAAAATTTTAGATTTACTAGATCTAATACACTTTCTATGTAAAATGCTTATCATCGTATTTTTACAATTTCTTTCTTTTTCTTGGGAGTAATTCTACTGAATCATTTCTTTCCAGTGCTTGCTATTCCAACATATTTTTTATCAGGATGCCATTCTATGAACGAACTTTCAACTTAACCCTTATCAATTTGTTAGGTATACAAAAGTGCTGAGGAACATTTTTTTTATATATTGGCCCATGGAGTTCAGTGAATTCGTTCTTGCGGCCACCACTGCACCCGTAATACCAATATGTTTTAGGTTTTGGTTACTTTAGCTTTTTGACTATATTCGGTTTTTCTATCTCTCTGTCTTCTTACTTTCAACTCCGGCAGCTGTAGTACTTTGTACTTATGTACTTTTCATCCTTGTTTGTCTACTTTCATTTCCTCTTTTCTCTCTTGGGTATTAAGATGACCGAAGGAAAAACAGATGGATGGAATTGGAAAGGAGAACGAATGAGAGGGAATGATGTAGTAGGAAAGTATTCTGTAGTTTTGACGGTAACTTTTTTATTTGGCTTTTTCTCGTGGCTCATTCCTTTATATATATTGGAGTGTTATTGCGAATGTATATAGCGTCAGTGGTCACTACCATTTAGTTTGTGCGGCGGAGTTCAACCAATTCATTGCACAGATACTTACACAAAACCATATAGACATCATGAAATATCGCCGACTACATTCTCCAGTTGATTTTCACAGGGTATATTTGTTGTCGTGGTCGAGACGTGCTCTTGCACCACTACCTCCTGCATAACAGCATAACAACCGTCTGTGTTGTATGTGATATGTGCGTAGGTGAAAGTTGATACATGTGAACTCCAATGTGACGTGACAGTGCACAGGAAAATATATACGTACGTTCTTACGGAAGTGGTGGGTCCAGAAAACAGTTAAAATTGCTGTGTACATGTACAGGAAGGATGTGTTGCATCCATCGGATCCAATGAAAGAGTTTTCCTGCGTCTGGTAACGAGCCATACAACTTGCTTGTTTATCAAAGACTTATGGAGGTACTTATTATTGTTGCACACGTAGTAGAGTGGGTCCTGTCGCAACATTTACATTTAATTTTGCCTTACATTTCCCATATTATTTGGCATAACAATTTATTTTCTCTGCTTTGATCACTCCACTCTCAACGACCCAGTCTCATGACTATGTTTGTACTCTGGCGAAAATGTAATCAAGAGGAGACCTACAAATTACTAGGTATAAATAGATATATAAGGTACTATCTGAATTTTGAATGGTAATTACAATCCAAAACATAAAGTCTTCAATAAAATTGCACAAGTCGATGTTTGTGAACATGTACGGATGCGGTACTTCCCTTATACTACTCCATGAATGATAGTTTGTTGATGGCGTAGGCGTAAATAACACAAACGTCAAGTTACAGGTACACATAATATGCTGAAACTCAAATGAATAAATTAATATTTTTGTGTATCAGTAAGTATATACACTTCAAACTCATTTTTAGCAAGGCTTAAAATATTTCCGAAAATGCTTTATATTTTCAAGAGTTTACTTTTGGTATACCTACATCAACCAACCCCAAAACCTCTAGTAGTACTGCAACCAACCCAAAAAATTGATTTAACAAATTAAGTGTAACAACATGCTTTTAGTAAGTTGACAGGAACCGAACAATAAAAGGTATGCAAACTGGCGATGAAGATTGTGTCATCTTCAATTTATGATTTCGTTTCTGTGCACGCTTCAATAACCCCTCCATACCGCTTGATATTTTATTCACAGCAGCATTATGTAACTTTTTTAATATTCTTCGACAGCGTTTTAGGAAAAAATGTATGTACTCACAACATTATCTCATAACTCTCATTCTCCCCTCCGCATCTTATTTTTACTCGGCAGCTTTATGCCACTTACACGCTTGTATAAACAGATGCAGAGTACAGTACTGCATACTTCATCAAGTGCTTTCACCAAGTAGGAGAGTACCCGTTAAGTTGGTAGTAGGTTGACAGACAAGAAAGCAATTGCTGGCCAATGATAAGTTGTACACGTTAATAAATGTACTGCATACACGTACAAGACCGAACAACTTTCTGAAAGGGAGAAAGTATACACACATTTCATTTCTTCCATTTCCAACCTTTCTCTTTTAGTCAACGCCAGTTGTAATAACATAAAAAGCGCACACGTACATACCGTACCTCTATGATGATCCTTCTTACAAAATATCTAGCTAGTTGTAATATACCTGCTACCTCATTCATGAGTACATTGAGCGCATCCTCAAGCAAAGCAAAAAGCATCTGCTCATTCATGCGTAACAATGATGATGACTGTGATAATAATAATAATGGCGTGTGCGTTATGTGTGGAACAAGCAATAAGAGGCAGGAGCAAACATTACCATTACAACTCTTCCACTTTCTCTCTTTTGATAAGTAAGTATAATCTCTCTGCAAACAACAGCCGTAAACAAGCGGAGGAAAAAAGTAGAAAAGAAAGATTCGGTAAGACGGCAGTAGTGGCAAAAGTGGCTATGCATCAGACTCAAAAATTTCTGTTTGCTTTCTTCCTTCTCTGCTCTCGTTCTCCACTACTACTGCGTACTTCTTTATTCTTTTCTTGCCATTTTCTTTATCACCGTAATTCCCTTAATATTACAAACGAGAGTACAAACACAAACAAGTTAGGCATAACGTATACGTACACCTTTACTAGATGTACATAAGTATGAGCAGCACTCTGTTATTTTCTTAGCTATGATTTTTCTACTCGAACCAACCGTGTTTAAAAGTAGAAACTCCAGAAAGTATTTTTCTTCAGTAAAAAAAATTCTCAGCAGTGCAGTGGTAGAGGATATTCCCTCATGTTATTTATTTATGGACCGCACATCTTACGGGAGTACTGAGATTTCCAGGAAATATGCTTATGTGTCTGCATAAAAGTTGTAAACATAAATATTATCTGCTGGTGTGCATTCAAGACCGAAACCAAGTAGGCAAAGGGAGTGTGTTGAGTTGTGTTGCTAAGCCTTGTGTATGTATTTCTCCGTCGGGACAAGCAGACGTATACTGCGAGAGAAAAGGGAAAGTTTTCTTTTTAAAAAGATGTGCATATTATGCACGAACGTATGTTGAGTTTAATATTATTTTTCAGTGTACTTTTTGTGTTATTTACAAGTTATGGGAGATGGAAGGTCGAGAATTGGTTGAAAAAAGAAAAAGTAAACAAGATCTTTTCCTGTAATCATAATAAACAACAAAGCTCCTCTCCAGCAGCGAAGGGCAATAGTTACCATAAATCGCGAAATGTAATATCCTACAGGTTCATCCCCTTGTTGATAACATTTAGACTACATATCATGTTTTTTGCTTTCGTTACGCATATAAAGAGCATGTACATATGCATGAAGTGGGATCATCCTCAATGTATATTCATGAAGTATTTATGATTGTTGAGAAGCAAGAATCGTAGTGCGTAGGTGGGGGACAATGAATTAACAGATTTGCAATGCTAACTCTGATTACTTCAGTTTTGGTTCATTCTCGAAAACTTTATAATAAGCATTCTCGAAAAGTAATAACCCAACACATTCCTATGGTGCATACTTCCATTCTCAATCTAATCTAATTCCTTGAAAAGCAGCGAGAACAAAATGAAGATAAACAGGAGGCACTCAACTCTGCTCAAGAATAAAAGAAGAAAGACGAAAAGATGGTCAGAGAAAGAGAAAAATCGGTTCCTTTGTATAATTTAAACGAGTTGATGGTTTTGATGTGAACTGAGCTATTGTCATTGTCATCATCACTCTCTGTTCTCCTGTCTCACTTCCCACAGTCTCTGCGTGAAATACACCATTGTAGTGTGCAGTTTTATGTTATTTGAAGAGGACAACGGAGGAGAGGAAAGCAGTGGATGAGTATTGTGTTCTATTTTTGTTTGTTATGTAATTCCCTTCAATTCCATTGTGCTTATGTCTAGCACATTGTCCTTATACATATATATCTGTCCACTTGTATAAAAGTATTGTATGTATCTACTTGACTATAATTATTACTAAATCTTGAACTTCGTCTATAGTGGGTCTTTCTTCAATATTCATGTGTGTTCATGGTAAGCTGTGAATGCATAATATGAAACGGAATCCACATCAGAATGAATAAAATGAGGGTTTGTCTTGAGCGCCTACGCTATTTATTATTTTCCGTTTTCTGTAACTCATTCGTCGAGTCGCTCCCTGAAAATAAAGACGTTTTGCGTACGTAAACGAATAAACAGTCATTGTACACGGTTCCCACTGCGGACCAATCCTGAATGCCAAAAGCAACAACAATGAACGAACGACACAATACAACAAAACAGCATCATTTTCTCTCAAGTAGATTCTCTGCTAAAAGGAAATTTCTCTAGAATCGTAAAAAGGAAGGAGAGGTTGCCATTGCCATTTCACAACATCATCAACAACCGACTGTATGGGATCTCTATCTCAGCTTTGCAATGACAGCACTTGAGAATTTCGAGAGGTGGTGGCGGTGGTGGAATATTGTTAGATAGTGGGTGAGCTTGGACGAGGAGTATGTGTCGTCTATTTTATGTATTGTTTGGATCTAAAAACTAAGGAAAGAGGAAGGAATCGGGCGAAAAAGATTACTGCCATTTTTCTGTGTTGACTAAAGTTTCGTTAATCCACGTTGGCAGATTTTTCCCGTTCTCCATTTTCTCTCTCACATTCAGCTTTCTTTTTGTTTCCTTCTGGTAGACCCTTTGGCTACAAGCCAGATTGATTGGCTTGTTGAGCTTCGGCTGAGTGAGTGAAAATGTGCATTATACTCAATTTCAGGTCGGATCGCCATATTGATAGTACATTCGAGATTAAGATAGGTACATTTGAGACATTTATAACAGTACATCTCCCATATGTGATCAACCGGAAGAATACACTGTACTGTATGTTGAACTTAACTTTTTGTGCATTTTATTTAGCCAGCAATAAGCATACAGTCACTATATCTATTTTCACGGACGAACGAACGAGTCTTGATCCAATCATACAATCAGCGGGATAAAGATGGCATGCAGTACAACTCCATTTAATAATGTCACATACTCTGTTCTGCTGTAATCTGCAGCACTAGGAAACATGCCCTCAAAAATTTGACCCTTTCATTCTGTAATTTGTTTGACTCTTCTAAACCAGCTGTACAAACTGATCAAATATGTCTATAGTGCTGCATTCATTAGGAATCGTTTGCGACAGTGATATCGATATAATTTCAAAATATACAGTAACTGCACTGAGCTGAAAGTATACAAGTTACATGGCCATACATTTGTTTGTAACTCTGAAATAAAATGTGAGGCTAATAGAACGGTGCCAAAATTAACCCGCGGCTAAGTTGACGGGTGAGAAGTTGTAGATTGTAGCGTAGCTTAATCTTACGTTACTGGGAACAGTAATAGAGAAAATATGCAATGTTTGTAGAAAAATGGGGCCCATCCAAAATGAGTACAGCAGTAAAAAGGAAATACTCTGGTTTCCGTTGATTATTGCTCTTTTGGCCTTGACGATGATAGCAGCTTTCTCCCCGTTTTTCTTTTCGTCCAATAGACTCATTTCAGCGAACAGAATCCGTAGACAATATCAAGCTCACACACCATACCGCAGCAGCAGCATTTTGTAGGGTTCATCATAATCATATTTATCTTTTCCCACTGCCTGCACAAACAAAAACTTGTAAGCTCTATCATGTAAAGTGGTGCTTCCTAATGCCTAGACTCGTTCTACCCTTATCATAAAAATATTATTTTTACGGATCTAGCTATATTCTATTGCTGTACTTGTTATTGTAAGAGCCCACACGTAGCAACCAACCATCTTTTTTGCCTCCGTTTTTCTTCTTTCTAGTCGTTTTCGCGTTATTAATGCTGCATTAGTTATACCACTGCCTTCATTGCTCCTATTCCCAACTACTGTTTTCCATAAAAATTGAGTACAAGTGGTACTCCAACAAGTCTACCAAGTCCTGATACTTAAGTAGTCCTCCATCACCATACTACCATAACGTTTGTATTATTACGACCAGCAATTTCAAATGCATTATTTGGCATATTGCACACTTCTTCTATAGCCTATAAGTAGGTGTGAATAGGTCTGCTTTACAGTACCGACACAGAAACCATGTGTGTTCAGTCTTGGAATTGTAATAAAGAAAAATCAATTCCCTCACTCTAGGAATAATAGTAATGTTGATGACAAAGCATATGGATGCTATAGAATGCATCCTTTCCATTCGAATGACCGTCATGATCTCTGTATAAAAGTAACAAAATTTGTGCTACCACACACCGCACTGGATCCTTTCATGCCTTTCAGTAAGACATATTCACATATTAACCTTCTCGTAAGTGTGATTTGTTGTGAGTGCACATATCCTTGCTCTTCTCTCTGACTGTGAGAGGAAAGATGGCTTGTGAGACAGAAAAAAACTAGGTTGGTTGGTGCTTGGATTTGGCAGTAGAATACCATTAGCCGTTTTTTCACGGTTTTCTCTAGCGGGCATGTATGAAAACTTTTATACGCGGTAAGCACATAAACGCGCATATGCCTCTACACTCTCCCTTAGTTTGATATTAAATGGCTACAGAAATGCATCCGGTGTTTTATGGGATCCAATTTTGACTTTCTAGAGAGAATGCAAAGCAGCTCCAGTGGAGTCTAACCCAAACCCTAGGAATCCAGAGATGAAGCGGCCAGCACAAAAGGAAAAATAGAGGGAGAATAAAACGAGTAAGGATCACGAATGGTTGAACGATCACCATCATCAGCATCAGGAGCTATGTTCTCTTCGTCGTGACAAAAACGAAGGGAAGGCAATAGAAAGAAAAAGCACAAGACAAAGTGCCTTAGCCTGTCTTGCGGCGAAAAAGGCAACTTTCAGTTTGTAACGAGCGAAGAAACATGCAAAAATAAGAATGCAACTAGGCTGTATAATATATTTTATATTTTCATCCTCTACAATGTACATTAATATTAGTACCTAGTAAAAAGACGCATGGGAAGGATGTCTGCTTTGCCAACAAGTCAGCAAGTGTCAAATGGAGGAGGAATATAGTATAAGGGCAGAGAGCCTAAACTGCAGAAAAAGGCTTTTTGGAATAGTGTAATAATAGTAAAAAGGGGTTTTTACTTTGAAGAGAATCGCAAAAATGGAACATTTAGCAATAATAACAGCCCTATATAGTTAGTGATAATAGTATTCAAAGAAAGCGGAGAAAGTTTCTCCGAGTCTGACTTATTCATTCGGCGCGTGATGAAGAAAGTGGCATGCCTATATACAAATGCATTAATGCCATATATATTTTTGCACTTTTTCATATGTACAAATACAATAAAAGGTTTTTTTATTTTGTTACGTAGCTTTCTCCTTTCATTCGTGCAACGGTGCTTTCGTTTTTGTAATGAAATTCTATATAAAATATATATATCCATGTACCATTCCATCTTTATAAATCCAATTCTACGAGAAAGGAGAAGAAGGAAGTAGTGAAAGTAGCACCACAAACAGCAGTAGCACTCGTGGTATACGTAACAATTGTTGTGAGAGGGACAACCTTCACAAAACATAGTAATATGACATGGCTCGTGTACTTTCCTCTCTTCTCCTCTCCGTTCCTGGATCAATACTGCTGCCTTTTAACAAACCAGCTGCACCTATAATGCGTACATATATTTATAATGTATAAATCTGTATTCTTATATTATTATTGTTATGCTGGCGTCGTATCTGTGCCCGTCTTACTCCTCCGCTTCTTCTTCGTTCTCACATTCCATTACACTCCATGCACTACTTACGCTTCTTTATTTTCTCGTGCTTTACCAATTATATACACAACTCGTATGTATGCAGTCACAGATGTGTACGCAAAATTGTGAATCCTCAAATAAAAGAGTGAAATAGAAAAAAATCAACGGAACTGCTGCCTCCATTCTCTCATTGCCATACTACATCATATCAGCACACCGTTCCTTCGGCTGTATTTTTTGTCTCTTATTTTCGTTTACTTTGCTTCATACTTATAGCAAGTTGGTGGCGGGGCTGCTGATGCTACGGCTGTCGTTGTACTTTATTGTCAGTCCCTTGAGACTGAACAGACTAAACTGAACGTAAATATATAAGGTAGGAAGACGATAAATATTACGTAGAATAGGATATATTGCAAACAAATACATGTATAGAATACATGCATGGTGCAATAAGTATTATCCAAGGAATAAAAAATGAAATGAAAGTTGGGAGAGAACTAAATTTACAACTTACATAAAAGTAAGTTAAGCAAGCACTACTAGGTGACAGTAACACCGCTGGCAAAAGATGGGAGTACCACTATCATTTCGTATCCTCCCCTTTTATCATACAATAAAATACACTATTTAACATTATCCTGGAAATTCAAAGCTAGCCACATACCATGTACCATTTTGCTCAATAAATTGGCGTGCGTGTGTATATAACTTTATTTAATTTTATCCAACATTCTTTTTCAGTGTCAAGAGAAAAAATCTTTGCCCTACTCGTTATCCTCTTGTAATTGCATCAAAATGGTGTTCTAAAGCGATAATGAATACGCAGCTGGATTGTCATTCAGTACAATTTAAAATGGTACATTCATAAGATATACTAAAATATTGCTGTTGTATGCTGAAAGAACTATCGTATTTACGCCTACTAGAAGAAGTTGTTGAAGAAATCCTAGTTGTGATTTCACAACCAAAAGTCGTATACACTCTGAAGAATTGTGAAATGCTTAGACTAAAGTGTTTTTCATGTCTAATCTTTCTCTGGCATAGTTGCATTCGTGGTCTTTTCGGTACATTTATAGACGCTGATGTTTATTGATAAAAGTTTAACACTATTGTGTATGTCAAATTGATAGATTCGAACTCAGAATTAGGCGCATTTTCTTCGCCCTATACAAATTCGATCTAAATGGAACAAGGCATACTGCCAGAAAAGTTGAGAAATGGACAGACAGACGAAAGTGTTAAATTCCATTCCTCCAAAAATTGGTTTCATCCATCCAATAATTGTAGATAAATATTCGATACACACTAGAAGATATCTCTCGAAAGTGTAGTCGAACTTCGAGTGCACTTATTTGATTGTCTAACTGGAAGGTATAGCTTGGAAAGGAAAAAAGCGCTAAGTTGTAAGTGAGCGAGGGGTGAAAAGAAGGAGGATGATGCATGCTGACACGGTAGACGTGAAGTGAAATGATATAGGAAAGCTCGAGTCACGTTAGCAATAATTTTCGGTCCTCATATTGGTAGAAAGTATGATTACAGCTCACAACTGCACTAAAACTTCCATGATATTCTCTACTTGTTGGCTGTTACAGTTTCATCTATCCTAAATGACGATAACATTTTGATGCATCCTTGGTCCTGCACATTCAATGGCAAACTATCCCTATCCGGTTTCATACGTATTTATAGATGTGCTTTATAAACCTGGCTATAGGAGCAACTAAGTGAAAAGGAGAAGAGTGGCAACACTTTCATTTTCTTTCCGACTTGCCGACATGTAACACATCATGCAAGCACTGCTGCACCAGCCAAATTCAGAGAACAAGGTCCAACTACCCGCTTTAATATGATGGCAGGAGGAATTATGGGGAACGATGATGATAACGATAATATTATAACTTGGGGCAATAACTGCCTTTTCTTCCCTTTCATGTTCATAGCGCAAGGTGCAGCTTATACATACATATGGATATATAAATTGCCTCAAAGCAACAAATACAGATGGTTACGACTTTGTTTCTAACAAAATTATTGTACATTGCACATTGCTCTGATAATATGTACACTACGAGAAAAGCTGTAGGCTGAAGGGTTATCTTTTTTGAACAGGAAAAGCTGTGTTGATAACCACACCAAAAGGTTTGCCCCTTGTACTGGCACAGCTCACGAAATAGTTCAGTTTTTCTACCAATAACAATAAGTAAGTGTTAGTATATCAGTCCAGACAAAACCTCTTTGAAAGGATAACAAAAAGAGGTAATAAGATGTGTTGAAAAGACTCTGAAGAAGATCCCAGAAAAATTCCTTTTCTATTCTCCTATAACGTTCATTCATTCACCTAGCTTATTCTCCAGGGTTTTAGATCAAGCGAATGAAGGGGTTTTTGTTCCTTTTCTTTTAACTGAATTTATTTCCCGTGCTGTATTTAAAAAGGCACGGCTGAACTTTACGTCGGTATTTATGTAAAAGTTTTCTGTGGATAATACTTTAACTTAATCTACGCTATCACAAACCGCTGTTGCAACTGGTTCACAATTTTATGCTTTTTGTACGACAAGCCGTATCCAGTTATTTTTTAGGCAGCAGTAGCAGAGTCAGGAGCAAAAAAAGTTGAAGTAAAAAATGGAATGTTTGAAGGGAAATGAATTGTTGTGTTTATTACGTTCTATGTGGTTTGGTATGCTCCTTGATATTACTTGTTACATAGTATAAATTTTCTCTTTAGTAAAATGGTATGTGCATGCTTCCAAAAAGAGCAACAACAGCAAATTTTCTTCCTCTGTTCCCGATTACCTCGTTTTTCACTCTCTCGACAATTTCTGGATTGGCTAGTTGTAGGAGTCAGGAAATAAAGGAAGAACGATGAAATTTAAGTAAGAAAAAGTAAAGAAAATGGAAAAAATCCCTAGAGACATGACCATAGTGGAGTACAAAAAAGGAAATTTTTTACTGTTGATGCGACTGCGTGCTACAATATTTTGAATAAGAAATCCTTTTTTCATTTGGTGTTGCATGTTTCTTTTTAGGATAACCAAAAAGAATATATAAGCTGAAAACCAAATAAGACCACTGTTGCATATTATGAAGAGTGAAGAAAGGTCAAGATAATATATGGTCTGAAACTGTAGTGAGAAGAGGAAGTGGCTAGGAAGGAAACTTTAAGGAGAAATCAACGAACCACGATAACGATATAATACTTATCTCCACATGTATCCCGAACACATTACTCTACTCCGTTTGATAAAAAAATATTCAAGGAAAAGTGGAAGTGAAACACGAGAAAAAATGTACAAGTCGAAAAGTTGCTAATGTGGTGTGCATTGCGATAGTCCCTACACACATTTCATGATAGAGACTTCTGGCTATTAGCAGGGCGGCCAACATAAAAAGAACTACATAATGCACATTTTATATCCTTCCTTCTCATTCGAATCACTTTTTAGAGAGTGTGTATCCTGAACGATAAATGAGATTGGTATCAAAACCAGCAAAAACCAACACCAATTTACACGCACAG
This sequence comes from Coecobrya sp. COE2, assembly GCA_027743765.1. Classification (NCBI taxonomy): domain Eukaryota; kingdom Metazoa; phylum Arthropoda; class Collembola; order Entomobryomorpha; family Entomobryidae; genus Coecobrya; species Coecobrya sp. COE2. The sequence goes on from JAHZMV010007174.1 coordinate 16,267, forward strand.
AAGTAAGTACAAATATGTATACGAAAGACCATGCGGTTGATAAAAAATGTAAAACTACTAGATGTTACGCTAAATGGAGAAAGCAAGGGGGGAAATAGTGAAAGTATTCTGTTATCGTTTGCATCAATGCTTATGTAAATGGTAGTGCATTTTTCGTGCTATCACAGTTTGTCCAACAAGACTTTTCATGTTTTAGTTGCATATTCCATCCGCCCTTAACGCCTATGTGCGTCTTGTTATTTAGCTTGTTCCGTGTCCATGTTCTTCTATTCATTTTAGTTTCAATGAACAAAACCCTATTACTAGGAAGGAGAAAAAGGAAAAATGAAATTTTCTTTCAGTGCCTTGAATAATAGGAATGACGGTAGTAAATATAAAATGTACATACATAACTACCTCTGGGCCACCTGTATCTATACTTGTCCCTGTACTTTGTTAAAAGAGAGGATATTTTCCCTGGTAAATACACGGGAAAGCGTGCAGAGGAAAACCATATAGGTACCTATCTTATAGTTAAGCAGTAAAATTCCTTACGTATTCCACCATCATTCTTACTGTATGCATTACAAGGTACATGTTTTATTCAAATTTTTGGAAAACAGGTAGTATCATTATTTCTCAGTAGCATAAGGTTAACTTAAGTTTTGCTAATATAATTGGTATATTATTCCGTAGTTGTTGTGCGTAAAATTCCCTTATACTGGGGTATACATGCACCTACTCAAGTATATTATGATGCCATTCATTCTCCCACCATGATCATCTCTCCAAAGTATTCATTTTAACAAGTCTTGCCATCAACATTTAGCATCCATGCATTTGTACATATTTCAGTGCTGTTGCATCTTCTGAGATCACTTCAACGAAGTACCTTCTAAATCATGCATATAAAAAGTGCGTGTTTACTTGATGCTTGATTTTCTTTTCCCGTTGCTATTATTGTGATGTCTTGTTATGTCGTCGCGTGTTACTACTACTTCTGACTTCTTTTGCATGTTTGCTGCTGAATTTTTTTAACCCCATTTCCACTTGACTATTCACTGAAAACAGCTCTTATTTTCCGTGCTTGCCCTTACCATGAAATGAAAGATCGTTACCTACAAGTATACATACGAATATATAGCGTAAGGACAATCACAATCGCACGTACGTAAGCCTCCATCCCTGACTTCTCTCGGATGATACTTTCTCTTTCAATTTGCTTGATCTCCTCATCCCATTCCTTTGGTGATGAGCCAGTCGAACAATACCAACTACATCACTCCATACCCAAATACGTGTTATTATAGGAGTGTCGTGACTACAAGTTTTTTGTTCGAATAATTGAGCGTTGGGTAGTTGGTTGATAGTTGAATGAAGCAAGTCAGAAAATTGGACTCGTAACATCCCACATTCCATATACAATCCGCAGGCAATAGTGGATATGTATTAAGGTATGCATTCAATTTCAAACGTTTATCCGTTCTGTCTATACATTTGCTTTGAAAGCCGTTCCACAGGAAAGCATTTGTCGTTTTATCCTGCACCGTTGATGCGAACGCAAACTGCTAATCTGGTAAAAGAAAAGATGGAAAATAAAATGGAAAGCAGACTTCACAACAACACAAAAAGCTGTTTGGCTTTCCTAACTGCCTAATATAAAACTATTGAGCTTGATGGCGTGGATATATTTTTTCCTTTTCACAACATTTCTATCGCATTATATAGTCTTCACTTGAAGAGAGCTTTGAGAGAGAGAAGTAGTTTCATTTAAAATAACACTAATACCTAAAAGTTGTGCACTGGTGTTACGTGCAATGCATTCTGGATACTGGTGCTATAGTAGGAATAATTGTTTCAGGGACTACCAACGTGAAGTGAAAACTTCAACAGGGTAACAGGAGAAGTGAGTGAAATACCCTAGTTTTTTTATATTATATTGCGAAAACACTGTTGCATGCTTGCGTAGGTATTCAAGCTTGAACTAAACATGGCAAAAAGTTTAGTTGTGGTACGATAGTTTAATAATGATAATAATGTTTGTAGGACTTTTAGTACTACTTCCTACTGCGTCACGAATACGTACGTCGTGCTGGCGCTGACATTGTTTTTGTTGTCTGCCGTCGAGTCGAGTATGTACTTGTGTCGTACTAGTACTAGAAAAGTGAAAGTAGGAAAAGTATCGGATATCCTATATCGTGAAAGCATGTACAAATGTTAAGCCAGTCAAGATGTACTATATTGATTCTATGTAAGGCAAAGTATATGAAGACTATATAGCTACACAATGCCATACCGTTTCCATTGTTAGCAGGAATATTGGCTCAGTTTTGTGCGATTTGCAAACTCATCCACATCTGGGTTATTATTAGAGATTTGGATTTAGTTGGAGATAGGAGAAATAATTGTGCTGTGTCTTTACTCGAAAAGCACACACTGGAAGAGGTGTAAGAGGACTTACATATATGTGGGTATAAAGTTGAACTTAAAGTACATATGACTGCTACGGCTTCATTTTCTTTCACCAGAAGTGAATGTATCTGTATACCTGCTGCGGGAAAATCCTTCTCAAAATCGTTACTTTCCTTTTGTCTTTTCACCTTTTGTTCCGTATATGAAGTACGGTATGTATGTATATATGTACACAATATTTTGTAGGTTGGTTCTTATCATGTTCTTATGAACGTAAACATAATTTTGATGAGGTTATATACATATTATATAGTTAAAGACAAAAGAATTGTCGTGCGGAGCTTCGTAGACAAAGGGCATTTACGATGATGCCATGAAGTCATCGCCTGTGAGGTGGTAACATTGAAGTCTGTAATCCGAAAACAATGCTCAATCTAAATGCTTTACTTTTCCTATTCTCCAGGTGCTACTATCTATTCAAATCTTCGTGCAAGTTGCTTTTACACCAATAACAATAAAATAATAATAGCAAAGTAGTTCAAAGTAGTAACAATGTACTACTCAGTGTACGGTTATTTTCTGCTTTTAACTTTTCGTTTTATTGTTTATTTTACCGATAAAAAGGTAGAAGAGAAAGCTGTACGCAGCATAGTTATCATGGGTAATAGCAGAGGTCAACAAACTCGTCTTTTTAAAAGACTTGTTTATCCACTCGTAAACATTGCAGTAATCATGCAGTAATGTTTGTTGACATTATAGTGCTTTATAGTAAAATCATATAAACTTCGTTCTTTGCTGACTTATTAATGCATGGTTTTTCTCCATGTAACGGTTGATGATGCTAATACATACGTACTTGTTAAAAGCCCGAATAGGATTCATATCATTATATGACAGAAGCAATTGTAAGTTGAACGGTAGAAAGTTTTAGAAAAGCACTGCTGGTTTATTTTCAGATAGATAGGTGTAATCTTTTTCTGTTATCATCTGTCTAATCCTTTTAACATTTTTGTGTACAAAGAAATATGACACAAGGAAAAAAGTTTGTTTGGATTCAGAGAACCTATAGAGTGCAGGAACACAAATCTTGTTTCTAAATGGGTTTGGCAGAAACGGAATTTGATATTGAATTCGATGATTGTGTTGACGAACAAGCAGACTGGAGACGGGGAGACTTATCTTTCACGGAGATAAAATTACCAGCAATGTTACAAGTTTATAACTTGCTGCAAGGAAGGAACCGATATTATTTTTACAAAGAGTGAGAGGAAAAGGGCAACCAGCTGCAATATACCAACCAATGTGGGTGTGGAGGAAGAAAGGCAAGAAAATAAGTATGGATCATTTTTCTTGGAAATATACTTTTATGTGCATACAGATCATTGGCTCCATTTTCGATTCTATAATTCTATCAACCAGCAACTTAACTCTCCGATTCTTCCTCACTTTTATGCTTTTATTCCTAAAAATATTGATGCTCTCGAATTCTCAGTCTTTTTAAGTATCGTTTGCCATGGGTTAGGGTCGGAATTTCTAAAAAGGATTACTTTTCAAGCAAACAGAATGCTTATATACCTATAAATATAATGCTTTGAAATTTCTCTCTTTTTATACCGTTCAAACTCTGAACTTCAGAGACTATAAAAGTGTACTACTCTGTTTATAGCTTCTCCTGCCATTCATTCTGTAGTAATCATGTCATTATGCTTCATTCTTCCCAAGCGGAAACCGCACTTGTAAACTATTCAATGAGATAAATAATTAAAAAAACTGTTAGAAAGTCTCATCACATAGGAATTCATTGGTGAACATTACTGACTGATGAAACGCTAATGTTGTATATTTGATTTTATTTTAAACCTTTGCAATTTCCTGGAAAACACAAAGGAATTTCTAATCATCATTATCACCATCCTCATCTTTTTAACGTTTATGTACAATATAGAATAAAAAAAGTCTTAATACAAACATTTTGGAAAATACAAATCCAGACAACTTCAACCACAGAACGGTATCCAGCCGTGAACATTTCCTTTCTCCCTTTCGTTCAACTTGACGTTCATTTCCCGTCTCTGCGCGTGGTTTTATGATGAGCCAGTTACAGTCTTGTCGGTATGGGCGAGAATGCATTAGCAACTATGTGAATATAATGTGTCGCATTAAATACAAAGTTACGTAAGCTCTAGAGAAAATACAGCGCATCGAAAAAGGAAGCATTCATAATGCAGTAGACGGTTCGAAAACAAGTGATGTGCGTGCAATATACCACCCGCTGGTTTCTGACTTTGTACTTTGTCCACAAATGTATGGCTTGGATTGGAAGGAAAAGTTGAAGTATATAGTAAAATGCTGATAGTTCGTTAGTACTTTTGAATATAAACTGCAAACAGATGGAAGCAACTGTGTTCCTTCACCAACTTTTTACTCAAGAGAATTTACTAAATAATAGAAAACCGTAAATCCATTCTGTGGAGTTTGATGGTGGGTAATAAAATGATTTATAACATCGTCTCAAAATGATCACCTTCAATATTCTGTTCTGAGTTTCCGGTTTCGGGTAGGTAGGTGATAAAAAATTGATTCACTTTGAAAAGGCTGCAGAGTGCTTTTTTACATGAAAGTGATCCACAGGCAGTTTGCAAGTCTGCCCATAATAAATATCATCACTTACCACAAGTCATCATAAAATGATGGCTTGTGTAATAGTTCAAGGGAAATCTGGCTACATCAATCTCTTAATATTTTATTCTTACCTGTTGATAATCCTGATCCGTCGTATACGCGGGCTTCCCATCCCCATAATAATGATGCGCCTCGCCCCTCATCTCCTCAGCTGAAGTCCACTTTTTCACGTTCTCCCACAAATACAGTAAAAGTACCATACTACTATCAAACCGCACTGATTATATTTTAAATAGTGAGATTGGTGATAACGATGAGGAGAAATAGTTAAACCAGTCGTTAGTCTTCTTACTGCTAATGACCACAATGGTGAAAAGGAAGAACACAATGATTGGCATGCTGACCTTGCGATATCAATAAAATTCGAAACATGTTTAACTACAGTTTTTGTAAGGGAAATTAAACACTGACGATAAAAATGACATATTGCTAGATAAAGGGAGAAATTGTTATCATGTTGAAACTGACACCGGAAGGTAGGAAATATGTACAGAGACAGTAATATTATTAATAGGAGCCAGGAATAAAAAGAAAGCTCATCCGGAGACTTGTTCATCATAATATACTTTACTGAATCATACAATTACACTTTTATCCGTTTTCAATAAACAAACAATCCTTATTCCCGGAAATAACCGGTAGTAATAAAGAAACTAAGAAAGCTCTTTAATAATTTGTCATCTTTACGATGACATCAAGCTATCAGCGTGCTTCGCACAAACAACGCAGTCAAGCTAAATCTTCTTACAGCAAGTACTACAAGTTCAGATTTAGTTCAGATCATAAACCCATGGTACCAACCACTCCGTCAACATCGTCAGCCAATACTCATCATTTCGCTTTCCGGGTTTTTACGTTTTTTTCTGAATCCAGAGGATCGTTCACTTACTTAAGTACACACAACATTGTCACTTTACCCAGGATTCCATTATTTTTCGTCTACCCACACGTTATTAATAATATATTTTTTCTCAGTAGCGAAAGAAAGTAAAAAGATTATTTGTCATCTGTCAAGTGTCACTTTCAAGTGCATCCTTACTATCATTATCAGCATCCTTGTTTGCTCAACACAAGAAGACGAATTGCTTTTTTACTAGGAAAAGGGAGAATGCAAGCCATATCATCAATAATGGGACCAATATCAGTTTTATGAAGATCAACAATGACAATCCTTCTTTCTCCAGCCAGCTAACCGCTGGTGAGAATATTAATTTGTAATAACTGAAGACAAACTAGAAACTGTGTTCAGCCTACATAATCTATGCAAACACTACATCACTTTGCACACGCAGCGGTGCCATTGTTGGCGTTTGGCATCAGCTGCGCTATTTCCTTATAAGGAGAGAAACGTCTGCTATGTTCTAATAAAATGGTGTCAGGAGAGGGAACACAGTATCATTACCGCTATTAAAGGGGGATCACTATCAGCGGGCAGAACTGCTGAGTAATAGGATTCCCGTTTGTTGTACGCAAAAAGCCACCGGTTTTTAACATCGGTTCAATGTCTCCAGCCGTTTGGTTTTTTTTATTTCCAGCAAGTTGTAGTAGTAGTAAAAAGGGATAAAATTTAGTTTTATAAAGATTTACGACAGGAAGGCCAACAGACCTAGATAGATAGATGTACTAAATAGTAGGAGAAAGCTTTGCTTTCACTTGTCGAGAAAGAGAAACTGAAAAGAAAAGTTCAAGCTGTGTGTGAGAGGGAGAAAGTAGGTATATGAATGTGTGTGCGGGCTTTCACTTTTTGGCATTTATAAAACCTGATGTGCGCGTACGGGCACGCACACACAGTAACAGCAGGCAAGACGAGTCAGCTATGAGGTCTCTTTTTCTCTTGTCCATCCAACTCATTTGTCATCGTTAAAGTTAATGAATCAAACTGTTAAAAAAGAGAAGAAAGGAGTAGAGAGAAGCAGGACACATCAGCGACTTTCTTGCTGTGAGCTGTGCAGAACCCAGAGTGAAAGCAATAAGAAAAGCTAACCTTGCTTTCAAGTGAGTTTTTTATATTTTTTACGGTGATGCCCTATTTATGAATCTTTTTGGTTAGAAGAGAAGGTAATACATAGCACGGAATATATTTCTTAAGAAAATACACATTTTTATTTTCTTTTATGTTCCCAGTAGGGAAAAAATGAGTAGCAGGAGTCAGTCGACGAAAAGCATGTTTTCTTTACTTATTCAGCAAACACGACCACTTCTTCGTTTCGCAGTAGTGGGCTTTACATTTACAATGATAATGATATTTACATAAAAAGTGGAACAAGGAAGGAAAGGGGAAGGCAGGCAGCAGCGTCAACATCACATCACCACCGCACAGCTGCAGCTGAGAAGTTTTCTCCCTGCGGACAAAATATATTCTGCAAACAGCTGGTACCACACACATAAGAAGACTTTTGTTGGAATTTTCGGGACGGAGATGATGCCTCCTTCTTTGCCAAGAAAAAGAGAGGATGATGTTGATGGTGGGAAATTGCAAGTTTTTTTCAATACCAGAGAGAAAGGAGATTAGAAAAAGGAGGAAAGGAAAATAAGATAGATAGGGAGACGGATGAATGTTAAGAAGAAAGGGACACCCTAACTAACAAGAACAAGCATGACAGGGATGGACCAGCTGAAGTTGATGCGGGATGACAGATTATCTTATGATGTAGTAAGGCCACCTACCAGCAGACACAACTGTAGCTATTGCCGCATAGCTTCCACCAACACACAACCATAATTTTCTCATGAGAAAGTGGCGATTGAAGAAGAAAGTGGCGGTATATATATGTTCTATATGGCTATATAGTGGAGACACATTAATTGAAATATTAGTGTGTAACTTGCTAATAATAATAGGAGGGCTACTTATTTTCTTGAGGAGAAAATTATGAGGGAAGGCTTGTTATTTTCTCTGGTTCCAATAAGAGTATAATGATAACGGGAAAAGTTGTATCTTCTTTTCTCTCATCCTCCCAAGTCGTCTTTCTCACATTACAAAAAGATTGTAAGACAGGGCAAACGTGGAACAATGGGAGTATTACATGTATTTTATATATTTTGTCTCACAATGAAGAGAATGATAGTGTAGATCCTTTATTTCCATTCATTTCCTCATATTTACACATGCTATATTATCTTTCTTTGCGAAATGTCTAATGGGAGTTGTTTCTAAATGTGAAAGAATAACTTGTAGTACCACTCATTCATAATAACCCACTAGACTGGGAACGAACTTAAAAGGAATATATATAAGAATAAGACAATGTGAACCTCAAATGAGGAATATGGTGTGAGACGATTGCGATTGTTATAATGACCACAACCTCAACTAAAAGAGAACCTATCCAAACCGCAGCAGGGACCGCCAACTGCCATAATAACTAGCAAAAATGTGCCAACACCACAAAACGATGGCATTGCAAACTTGATATTATGTCAGTGATTTTCGTTTCATATACACTTAAGAATCTCCTACAATTACCGTCATCATCAGGAAACTCGTCATGTTTCCAAAGTTGACACTTGGCAATTAATTAGCAATGGATATATAAGTAATAATAATAACCACAAACATAATTCGACCACAGATATAACTGAAGCTTACAATAGTATATATACATTTAGCTAGTTTTGTTAGACATATGGTTATACAAATATTTGGATGGCTGTATAAACAAATTCTGATACGTCGCCTACAATTTATTTTCCAGGCTTTTTGCTTTCATCGTTTATCAAAACGCATTGCATTGCACATTGGTTCTCTGCTGACGTTTATCTGTTTTTCACTGATCCTTGTGAGCACTACAGAGCGACATTATTCACATATCTACCTAACCATCCAGTCCTATTCGTTTTCATGTGATAAGTCCTCCAATATCACTTTTCTCTTCACAATTTCTTTCCTTTTTTTTACTATACGTTCACAATACATTCTGCTTACCTATGAGTATTGTGCATCAAGGGGGCATGTATTTTTGTTATGTGATTTGATTTATGATCAATCACAACCGAAACGACAGCCAGAGGACGACAAGGGCCACCACATCGCCAAGACCAAAGACGAAAAGTATGAACATGTGAAGTAATGCAAGAAAGTGAAAGCAAAAATGTCGAAACGGAGAAAGAAAAAGCGCTGTGTTTGCTATATATGTATGTCATCCGTTTTGCTTGTTCCATTCCTCGACTACTTTCTCGTCGGCAGCGGTGCAGCACCATGCTGTCTGTCTCTGTCTCTCTGTTTATTTTTATGCATTACACTTTGCCCACACAATAGCTGAGGCTGAGAGGGCTGTAGGGAGATGAACTTGTGTTTTGTGTTGTGACGACAGCATTGGTAGACTACCAGATCCGTGATATGTCGTGGTTATGGATTGCCTTTCTCTGGTGCATTCACATTCGTCTTGGTACAAAGGCAGAGAGACAGACAAAGAAATGAAAGAGACTAGACGGAACATTCTTGTGTCTTTGCCAAGATGAGAGAGAATCGATAAAAACCACCAGCATATCTTTACCCGTTTCACTAGAAATCTTAAAAGCAAAGCTGTTTTTCTTTATTAGCAAAAATAAGTTGTATAATATACTTCCACATACTTGCTATGTATATGGCAAATAAATTTACTGTATGCGCACCGTTATTGTGACATTTAAGTTAGTGTGACAATCATAAATTGTAAAGTGATGAAATGTGAAAGTGAAAGGGTAGCAGTAGTGGTGGTGCAAATCTTTTGTGAAAATTCATGATGACTTTGATATTGCTACACAAAACACAACCGAACAGCATGAACTACAGCGACAATCAAAAACGAATTTGCTGCTCTAATCCTATTTACTGTAAGAGGGGAAAAGACTTGCTCTCAAGATAAAACAACAATTATGGACCTCTTCATTCTAACGGAAAAGAGCCAATTTATCTTCATTTCCTCCTCTTCACACACATGCACAGAAACGGGATACAAGATACAATAGCAATATTAAGTTGCGTACACACATTGTGTGCACATTTGTTTTCAAAGTCAAATATCAAAGTTTGATGTCCTCTCTCCTTACTACGCACTCGGTTCAATATAAAGAGACGAATGTCTTTGAACGGATTGTTTCACATAGAAGGCAGTATAGATATCATAAGAAATGACGACTTTCTCCGGTAAAACTACAAAAATAAAGACCTTTCCCTAGAAATTATTTAATCAAAAACAGGCTTGATGATTTCCTGCTCACGTTCTTTCCATATATCAACTTTTATATTATAAACATTTAAGTAGATATGTTTTTATATAGCGTTTACAACAATAAAGCCTGAATGTAGTAGTAGTAGTGGTGCTAGTTGCATGTTTTCCTTTCTTTGATTTCATGCCTCGTCAAATCCGACAACGACAACAGAACACACTAACTTGCCGGAAATGTGGTTGTAATTGGACTAAAAAGTCATATACACCATGTAATAGCTATGCCATAGCAGCTTTCATCGTAAAAACGGGAAATGAAAGGAAATAATATTATTACAGAAAAGGCAAGAAGTTTACTCCTGCTGTAGTGTGATACGTCCGTAGTACTCCGTGAAATTGGCACTACAATGCTTTTATTATTACAACGCCAACCACCACCACCCCACGGTCCATCGCCAAAACCATCAAAAGTATTCAGTATTAAAAATACTTTTTGTCGTGATCTATGATGAGGAGGTCTTATGAACACCATGTCTGCTGTTGCTGCTACACTACTCATCCATTAGTTTTTCCTGAAGTCGATGATAGAAGCAGACAAGTAATACGTAATAATGCCATGGGCTATCATCATACCAGCACCACGAATAAGCTAAGTAACGAAGAGTATAAAATCCTCACAGACAACAAGAAATACTTTCACTTTCCCAAACTAGAGCCAGTGACAATGATTTTTTCTCGTGTGGTTTGTGTTGGTAGGATTCTATGGCATACAGCCTTGTACAAACCATAATGCTAAGTCTCAAACTAAAACCAAAAGCCCCAGCAGCGGCAGTGGTAGAGCTCTAGCTCTATAAAACAAATACCCTTTTTTCTCTATATATATTTCTATGAATGTGTGTGCAGAGAAAGGAAAACTTTTTTGTTCTCTCTTTTATTTCACAAGGATCTATGATAGGATGGTAGAGCAATGGTACAAAAACACACAAAGATGATATGATACGGTGAGTAGGAAGGAATCTCTACGAGTAAAGAAAAAAGGAGCAGAAGAAGAGTGAGTGAAAGAGAGGAAGTAACTGTGTCCTTGTCATCTAGAATGTATATCTAGTAATGCATCCATTCATGTACAATATACCCTGTTAAGTCAATATACGCACATCATAATAATATCTTATCTTGAATTGGTGACGGAGAAAGGAAAGAGTATAAATAGATTGCAGAAAATGTGCTCGTGCTCGAGTGTGAGGCGGATGTAAATGTACCAGAAACAGTATCAAAATCAGAAGAAATAATATGATGACGTTCAAGATAATATCGTAAAGAATATCCTATGAAATGGGATATTTTTGGTGTTTCCACCTTATATTGTAATGCTATGTACACCTCTTCTTCTTTTTTCTTACCCTTTCTTTACGCATCAAGAAACATTTTTACCACTTCTTCTACAATTCTCATTTTATATTATATGATAATAATGTATTCTTCTGTTTGTGATTTATTCATTTATTCTTTTATGCGTTCATAGACGCACACACCTTCTTTTTCTTCATTTTTCCAAACCCTGGAAAATAATTTCATAACTTGAGTGAACAATGGAATGGATTCTTTTCCTGTTTCAATCCAACAGCAGGAGCGGTCGCATTCAAAGATCAAGGTTAAAATTACCACACGCCATCAAAAGAGTTTTTTCAAAGTAAAAATGGCACAGGACACACGAGTTTGCATTTCTGAGACAGAAACTTTTTTACTTTGCTTTTATATTATACTTAGATATTCTTGTCCTTTTCTTTCAAGAAAACTCTGAATAAAGCTTTCACTTCCGTAGTTTTTTTCTTTGCTCTTTTTATATTCTTCCTCCACTTTATCTATTTTATTTTAACGCATTATCTTGTTGCATGTTGATCATGATAAGGATGATAGTTGTGGGAGTAGTAGTAGCAGTGCTGCTATGTATATATATTTTTTCTCGTTGAAGTGGGAATGTTCTCTTCTTATTTATTATGCAGAAGACGCTACACACACTCACTAAAGAGAAATCGTAGAGGACCAACGCACTCTTTCGACTTAAAAACAAGAGAGTAGCAAAGTCCACCAAGAATAATAAAAAAGTAGTCGAAATACTTTACTGGTCTTTTTCTGTTCTGAACGCACTTACCAAGTTGCTTTTTGCAGAAAGACTCACAAACACACATAGGTACATACATACGTACATGCACAACCAGAAAAACTTTTTTCTCTTAGTCTCATCTCCTCAACCGTTTTTTATTTATGAAGTCTTCTAATGGTAAGAGTGGAATGGAATACAGAATTAACAAAGACGAAAAGAAGGAAGACGAATAAGGGTAGAATGGACTGTCTGGGATTTTCTGTGCGTGTGTATAGTTTGTATGTATATCTTGTGGAGAATAAAGTGGATACTTAATGGTAAAGTGCAGTTTTGTAGGACTGCTGCTAGTACAAGAAGTGGCAGTGAAAGTGGCTTTGGCTTTTGGATACTTTTTTTTACCATTCTTCTTGGCACATTTTTTTTATTTTCCACGCGATGCCTCTCCCTCCTCTTATAATTTTTCCACCATCACAACCATAAAACGGTCTTCTAGTTTACTAACTCCGCCAGAGTTTTTTACAGCTTATAATGTACAGCAGACGGGACGGAATAACTGAATCCATTCATTTCTTTAAAATACTTACAATTCTCTGCAGAACAGATTAAACACTCGTAATAACTAGAATAGACAATGGAAGAACTGTTTATGTATAGCGCCAACCACCCTCGCATTATATTGTGTGGCACTAGATGAACACTCATCTACGATGAAAAACAGATGCAGGGAAAATTAATGTGATGAGATGATCATGATGCGTCTCTGAGTACGTGTTCAGTGCTCATAGTTCGGTCCGCTTTGGCTTCGCAAACAGTTTTGTGGTGAAAATTCCAACGGAACAAAAAATAGAAGTAAACTGTTCATCGTCTCCTCGTTCCAATGTCGTTATCATATTATATTCTGTTCTATGAGTGTGTATTCTCTTCTGATAAAGCGGCTTTTATGTTGTGGTTTACTTGTGCATTTTTAATGAGCTTCCGGTTGAATGGCTTTTTCTTGTTCGGAGTAGAGAAAGTGGAAAATAGGGTGCGTGCTCACCAGAAAAAGTTGAAATTGGTTGAAGACTATAGGAGTATGGACAGCGGTATTACAGAAGGGAGACATAGACAAAACTATTTTTGTTAGTGAAACGACGAGTAAGAGTGATGATAAAGTGAAAGTCTACTCTGGAGTTTCCTTCCGTCTGTTGATCCATCAGACCAGTAGACAGAGCAATAATGTGAATCGGTTAAAGTTAAAGTATTAAAACCCAAGCAAACAGAAAGAGGAAGTAAGTGAACCAAGTTGCCGGTCGGTCGTACTTCTATGAACTATATAGGAATACTTTTGCAAACAAGATGAGTAAAGTGAAAGGGAGAGCAAGGGTAAAATGACAGTTCAATATCATGTCGCTCACAACAATGTTGTTGCTGCTACTCCCAAATGTAAACGCGGTAACAGTTCATTTACTTTTAAAAACTCATCTTCTATATACTAGTATAGTTGGTAGACAATTCGTCAAGCATGACAAGTGGATTTCCCATATAACCGAAACCAATTTCTTTAGAAGCAGTGTTTGCCACGTAGTACTTTCTAAACTCAAGTCAGTACACTCCTTTGACACATTTTGTTGTTTAAATTAAGCAGAAAAAGTGAACAAGTTGCTGCTGCTGTGAAGGAAAGAAGAAGGAGAAGTACTTATTAATGACTAGCTGAGCAAAAATCTACTAGCTGCTGTTTCCTTTCGTGACAATCACATAAAGTTGCCATCCTCAGGAGGTGTTCAATGTTTGAGGAAAAAACGTCAACCAATTTTAGTAACTTCAACGTTAGCTTCCAACCGGTTCTGATTGATTGTCGTGCTAGAAATAAGAAAGCGACTTAGTATATGCTCGTGTACACTGACGTACATGGACCACACACAGCATATGTCTATGTATTTCAATCTATATCATGAAAAGTTTTGCTTATTTCTGCCAACTTCTCAACATATATCTGTCCATCTGTCGAGGACTTGCATACGAAGAAAAAAGAAAGTTTGTAAGGTAAACTGACACGAAACCGCCACTGCCAAAAGCACTACAGACGCAGTCTGATCCTCACACAAAAGTTTCACCAAAACGCGAACAAATTCAGAGCTCAGTTTTGACTTTATCGCAATTCGCCATGAACACTTTTCATAATCGAATTGAAGTAATTCTTTCTCGATAACACAAACACTCCATAAAATTGGCGATGATCTATATATGTACGACTTTCACTGTTTCAACGGTTCCAATCTAATGTAGGTATGTATATAATACACAGCCAGTTAAAAATTGTTTTTGCTTTACTGGGTCAGTATTCACTCTAATATATTATTTCTGCTCAGTCTACCACGCACAAGACCAAATTCAATTCACTTTTGAATAAGAACACTAGCAAAAGATGAAGACAAAGTTAAACTTATTGAGACAGTTGAAAAAGTGAGTTTCTCTGTGTCTATTGGCTTTGGCTGCATATCGCACAGTCGAAATGTACACACAGATGAATTACAGCCTATGAATGGCGTAAAAATAATATATTGGTACGTTGGAGCAGATAAGACAATTTATTTTCCCTACTGCAGCAGCAGCAGCCACTCAACGGTAGATATTCGTGAAATTTCTTCAAGTTCCTCTCTGTTGCTCCGGCTGTACTTTAAAAGGGAAACTTTACACCTCAGTGGGATCGGAAAATGAGGATGTATTATGACAGCATGAACCCAGAAAAGAAACCTTTTCTTTTTTGCAAAGACCTAGGCTATACATGAATTATATATTATTTCACAAAGACGAAGCAAAAAGTTTGCATTCACTTGCTGAAGAAAAGGTCAGACTATATTTTCTTCTTCTTGTTACCACAAAGTTCATCAGAAGAATGTTATACCAACCTGGAAAAACTTAAACCACGTTGCTCATACGCATCCAACAGCGTGCAAGTCTGAAGACAAAAAAACAACAACGTCCCGGTGAAAAGGACAGAGTGTGAGTGAAGGGAAAACTAACTTGGTTTGGGAATTTTCATCCGGTTTATACAGAGATGGAGAGAAAGTGAGAGTTGAGAGAATCTGGCAAAAGTGTAGCTGGTGAATTGCCTGACTTGCTCCTTCTCTCCTCACATAACAACCTATACTTTTCTTCCTTACAGTTGGGGACATGCACAGACATAGAAAAGGCGCAAGCAAACGTAAGTATGCTTACGCTTGTATTCTCTCACTCTCTGATTGTGAGAGAGCCAAAAACTTGCTTCAGCTCAATGCTCTACCCAAATAGAAAAAAACTTTACTGCTAAACTGAACTGGGAGCTAAACGAGCCTTTACTTGTATTTTCCTATCCTCCTGGTGCCTGGTTGTACAGACTCTTCCACTAAAGTACAACATACTATGCACGCCAACCGACGAGAAGATACTTTACCTAATATATCTTATCATCAACATTTTCCCTCTACACACAGCCCGTCGCAGCAGAGAAAGAGGAGGACACCACATCCAGATAGTACCCTTTAATATTACATTATACTCCTACTCTCATCATCAACTTGCACGTCTTGAAAAGGACTGGCTACACGAAAGGATTCGGGTCTATGTATATTAGTAGTAATAATAGCAAGTATCCCATTTCTTCATAGTATTACTTTCACCACTTTCCATACTATCGTTACTATTCACTCACTCTCCTTCCCTCTGTGAACAACTGAATCTTCCCAAAAAATTACTTTACAAACAGAAGTCTGTCCAAAAAACTGAGCAGAATAAAAAGAATGAACAAGAAAGTGAAAGTGTGTGGAGAATATCTCATCCCATGATGATCTCTTACTCTTTTCCTTCTTTTGTATCTACACTAACAATAAAAGAAACTTCATTTTCTACTATTTACCAAGTCTTCAGAGGAGCACTTTCCCTGCTGGTTTTTGGAACAAATGTTAAACCATACTATAAAATACCAAATATCACAAGAATTTGACAGCTATGGGATGAAAACAAGTAATAATGATACAAACATTCTGGCATAAAAACAACAATAAAGATCATCGTAAGGCTGGTTAGTGGGGTAGTAAAGAGTTTCTAAAGGATTTGATGCATCATCAAACAACCAAACTGATAGCATTTTGTCTGCATCATAACATGTATCATCTTCTGCTACGTCACATTCCGCTGGCTGTAAAACTATTCATCTCCATTTAGCAGAATAAAATGACTAAATATCTAATTACTTTGTGTACGAAACCCACCAAGTTAACGATAAGATGACATGATTGTCTTAATGTAGCGAGAGACACTTATTAGAATGTGTTATTTACGAGCGGTTAAACTTTAGAAGGCATAACTGACAGATGACTCGTATAGTTATATTATTATAGCTTGTTTAAAGTATAAATACTTTTAGATAAATATACATATTATATTGTCCGTCACGGTATAATAAAAGTGTACATTTTATTCCTCAACATTATAAAATAGTATATTTCGTTGTATATATCTTCAACATACTGGCAAAGTCATAAAATAATGACGGTTCGTTGGTACACTGACTTGTTCAATTAAACATAAGGAAACCGAGAAAATTATATAATTCTGAAACTTTAAACATTGTTGTAGCATCCGTTGGTGCTTTATAAATATCTCCGTCCATTATTCTTCAGACGCTAACAAACTAGATGTTATTAACAATTTTTGCATTATCGTCATCAGGGCTTATGTGTGTTTTATGAGTTTTCTTTTGTTTCTCTAAAACTTGCCTCCTAGAAAAGTATTTTCTCACAATATTCTAGCCTTCATTAGACCTTCATTTCGAGTACGTAATTTCTTCATATCCACACAGACTCACTCTGCTCGATTTAATTTTTCTTTTTTATATTTTGAAAGGAAATTTACTACACGACATCATTATTAAGTTTTACTGAGGAAATGACGGAAGCAGCAGTGGTAAATTTTTTGCAGGGAATGAGGATAACCAGAAGAAAAGACGAGGCGCTTATATTTTCTTTAGAGCTCTTGTTTGTTTGTATACTGAGCTTCTAGGAAAAAGAGTTTAATGTCTGTTGTATTTACGTATGCATGTTATGTGTGTAATGTATTCTGAAGCGCAAATGAATTAAGGAACGGGTGAAATGCATAATATTATTAGGTAGACAGGATACAAGGAAAAGCAAAACCGACCATTCTATTTCCCCTCGAAAAATACTTTTTCCTTCCTCTTTCTCTTGCACTTACTGTTGAAAACTGGTAAAGCCTTTTCTATTACTGCCAGACATGGCAGTGTTGCGGCGCTTGTGGTGCATAGATGCTGGTATTTATTCTCTTTCTCTCTCTCAGTAAAGCAGGATAGTTTTAATAAATAGCTCAAGTTTCTCATTGAGAGCGTCTTGAGAGAAGGAGGATAACAGAAAAAGTGAACTGAATGTGGAAGCGGCAAAAGAGACCGGGGAAATGGCTAATATATTACATCAGTGCAATTTACCATATACCACTATCAACTTGGAATAAGTATATATGCATGTGTGTATTTTCTTTGTATATGTTTTGTGTGCATTTATTTATGTAGAAACCACCATTACCATTATTATTTGGGAATATATAGAGAGGACACAAGATCAAGAAAAATTAAGCATAAAATGGAAAGTTTAAGGCCATTGAAAGGCCAACAAGAACAAAGTTAAGGGAAGACACGAGCTTACTTTTTTTCTTAAACAACATCATCTTCATCCCTGCTTCTCGCGTTGTTGTTGGTATCTTCTGTGATGATGATCCTTCAAGCAAAAATTTCACTGGGTGGCTCCTCTTGTTTCCCTTCTCAAGCAACACAGCATCTTCATCTGCTGCCTTCTTGCTTTGTTTAATTTCATGAGGCGAAGCTTATATACACATACACGAATAGAAGAAATAGTTGTACGCACTTTCAGTCCCCCGGATACTCAAGTGGAATTTTCAAGGCAAGGCAACTCGAAGAAAGTTAAATGCGCTCGAGTTAAGCTGTTGTAGAATCGAGAAGAGAAAAAAGTTTTATAAGGAGGTATTATATTACGGTTTCTCAACATTTTACCAAAGCGCAGCCATAGGCTATCTATTAGAAAAATGTCCTCGTTCTCCTTATTCTTTCCCTGCTTTCTTTTTTACTTCTTAATTCAGCTAAAATGGTTGTAGCAAAGTAGAAAAAGCAGAAAATTAGAGTCTTTGAAGGCAAAAGAGAAAGAAGCGGTATCAAGTAAATTGTCATTTTGGCAAGAGAGGGTCATATGTTGCTCTCCCCTTGCAACAAGGTTGTATATTATGCTACTTAGCGGACACTCTCCGAAGAGAAAACGAAGTTTGTATTTTTTCCCTATTCTTTTGGGTTCTCAAATCTAAAACTACTCAAGACCAACGGGAGAAGACTTGACTGGAAACACGTGGTTCAAATAACACACTGTTCCGAGGAAGAAATGGCAGACAAGTAAGATGTACAGCCTGTTTGTACACATCTGCTCCCTCTTCTCGTACCCCCTTTCAGCAACCAGAAGAGCAACAACCAAACCACCAAGCCAAATGACACCTCGTCGACAATGCCTGAGCCATTTTGTATTTATTGCATTTGAGCATTAGTCCTGGTTTTCCAAATGATCAACTAATAACTCAAGCCGTAAATCAAGAACGAAAACAGAAAAGGAAAACGTGAGTAAGGCCACAAAAGAGAAAATGAAAAGGCACGGGGAGTAAAATATGGAAATAGCATAGATGTCGTCACCATCATCATACGATCATCGTCACAACTTGAAACTTACGGGTTGAAGGTAAACGGAGAAATACTTGACACGAGCAACAATCCCATGTAATTTGTGTAAAGTATAAGGTACACGATAATAATATATAACGCGTTTAAACCAAGTTAATAGATAATACGAATTTACACGTACTCATAACATCTGCGTTTACACTATTTCATTCTGACTTGGGTATGCATATATTTCTTGAAACGAGATGGAAAATCTGTTCCTTGTTTGAGTTGGATGTGCACTGTGTGGGAAACTTTTCCTGGGGTTTTCATACACAAATTCTCCATTTTACGTAGAGGAATGGTTGACTGCTCGCCAGACCACTACTTGTACACGTGTACACGTAACGTAACACGTCGTAATTCGTACATTTGGACTGAAATAAACCAAGATGATGCCTTCTCTTCTCGCTCTTTCTCCCCGTCTCCTCAGGAAAAACAAAGAAAACAAGTTTTACTACTCTTGTGTCTGAGAGAGGGAAAGTGTAATGTGCTGTTTTGCTTGATGATGATACAATGCGAAAAGTTAAACCAAACTAAACCACAACGACACGAACACTTTAGAAAAACAACAGGAGAAACATCACGGAACCAGACCACCCAGAGTTCGTGTAGTTCGTTGTTTGTAATACATAGTTACTGCACATAGACACACACACTTTGAGTAGCGTATCTTTTTAGATCATACATGACACCTAAATAGAACCCACGGAGAAACAATGAGAATTTCCTAAAATTCATTACTACTTACCTTACTTTGTATAAAAACCACTTGGTTTCAGTCTTTTCCTCTATCTACGGCAGAGTGTGCCTATAAACATGTACTCTTATTGTCGTAAATGAAGCAACAGATGCCAGTACAAGCTGTGTGTTACAAGGAATTTATTGGTATGTCTGAAGCGTAAACTATCATTCTGACCGGGCATTACTTTTACATTATAATATTAGTTCCTGGGCATTACTTTGTGTATATAGAACTTTTAACTTTTATCCACTAGTTGTCAAGAATTTTCTCTTAGTTAAGATATTGATCCATAATAGGTTGAATGCGGCTGCAAAGATAATTACATGAACTTGCTCGTGCCTAAAAGTATTACAGTATTTTCCTGAGATTCCTTCCTTTATTGGTTTTCCTGTCAAATGATATACAATGTTTGTAGTTTGTAGTGATGTGAGATCTACACGGATGTTTTATTGTCTCGATCGTAGTATTTTATTATTCTAGTTGTTCGACGTTAAAATTGAAATTTAAAAAAGGCAAGTGACAGGATGCCTTACGACTCGTTACCAAATAAATAAGCCCTATTACAAATAATGAAGCACGGTTTTAATATTGAATATTTATCGTAGTATTTGATTCATCAACTGAAATGAATATCAAAGATTCGCTCTAATTATATTACAAATCTTAAAGTTCCACAGGACAAAATTAATGAAGCCATGGGCGAAATTGAAATGCCGATATACAATGAGGGTTTGACTCTGAATCTGAATATAACACATTAGGAATAATTTTGATCCACGAGTAAAAACATTCGCGATATTATTGGTTACATTGCAGATTAATTAAATGAATGAATGAGCATGTTTAAATATACAGAGCTATGTGCATTGATTGAGCCCTTCCAATTTTTATTTTCCGGTCGTGTGATTCGAACTGTGCAAGTCACCAATCACAGTTTGTTTGCAGTCTCACATCTGCGTGTGGTTTCAGCACTTATGTATACCTATTTGTTGTTTTGTAACAAGCCTCCCATCATGACCTGAAATGTGCCATGAATAGCTGATACCGGGTATCTGATGCCCACAAATAGTCTCTATCGTAAACCTTCCTGATGCTTTGCTTGTGGCGTAAATTTAAATACATTAGTATTTTATTGTTCGTGTAATATAAAATGTATGCAAGCAGGCAGGTACTTATTAGGCGCATGTTGTACCCGGATAAAACATCATGTTGTGCCATTTGCTATATTCCGCATCTGTGACCACATGATCATTTTCAAACTGAAAACCGATCAATGCATGAATGCATCCGTATATCCAGAGAGGATGAGCCAGGAGCACCAAACAAAAGTATGTTTATGTATTATTAGCAATATTACTTTATGTATGCGCGTACATACAAATATGACAAATATATTTTCCCATTGAATGTTGGAAAAACGGGAAAGCAAATTGGGATACTATCACAAAGCTCTAGTGAACAAAATCATTCCATCACTTCTGAGCAAAGCACACACAAAAGAGCAAATAATCAACGACTGCCACTTCCGCTTTTATGAATTTCATTTTTTGAATATCCATAATAATAAAATTGGAAAATAAAGGCAAAAAATCACCGACAGCCGTAAGGCGGATGAATGTCGAATGGTAGTTCAAATCACATTCCTTCCATTCGTACATGTTCGTTGTATGCTATTGTTGTTTTGTCAGACGGATGTTAGTTCGTAACGTACCAAACTGCTCAAACATGCGTGGAATATGAAATTAACCCACTGCCTGTCACATCCAAATCTGTCAAAGGTATTCGATGAAATAAAAAAGGAATGTATAACGACAAAGAAAAATATTGGTTGCGCACACAGAATTCTTAATATTTTATTTTGATAACCTTCATTACTGTATTTGCACGTCTGAGCAGGATATGTAAAGTTAAAAAATGTACAAAACGAGCATCCTCAGTGGTGTGTTTAAACATATCAAATTTGGTTTATTTTTTACTTAATAATTCCCGTTTACTGGTACTGGTTTGACAGCAGTGAAGTCCTTTTCTGAAGCGGAAAATGCTAAGAAAGTATGAACAAATATCCTGTGTGCTTTTTCTCAAGAAAACGGAACTTAAAACGACAGAATTAATAATAAAATAACGACAACAAAGACAAAACATCGGTGGGTGCCCTTTGAGACTCTTTCCTTTAATGTTTTACGACTCCTCTGTTACTCCTAAATATTTTGCTTTTGTAACTCACTTTTTGTAGGTATCGTTGTTAGTTGTCGTAAGTGTGTGCATCCCATCAAAAATAAATCATTCATTCATTCATAACATACATAAATGATAGCATGAGGCATAAACCGTGTCTGCATGGAAAGGAGAAACAAAAGGATTCAATTCAAAGCCGAAGGATGTCTCTATAATGTCCCTTTTTCTCCTTCCAGTTGCTAGACACATTTCTCTTTCCGTTCTCTCTTTTGCTAGTCGTCGAGAACAAAAGACAGTAATGCTGCAGATCTATTCAAAGTTTACTACTAACTTACTTGGCATTGCACAATGATGGAGCGGAGGGGGACAAATTCTATATATGCATAGGTGATATTTGTACTTTACTTTCACTCACGCCCCACCAGTCATCACAAGTTACATATACAATGTAGTTCAGTAAAATGGTCTGTAGGACAGAAAATAAATAGTATTTTATATTATCTACATTCATATCCATTCGCAATAGACTAAACTTTGCTGTTTATGTCATACGATGCCTATCTGTGTGTATTGCTAATATTCTCTTCATCCTCTCCGCACGACTTTAACATATCCCGGTGATACCTTCACAACATCTTTTTTTGTTTCGTCTCCAACAATAATACCGCTCATATCCATATAGCTTGTAGCTATTACTTTATTCATTGTTATTACGGTTTGTTTTGCAAACAGGCGAAGTGAAAGGGGTTCCATCCATATTTTCTCTTTGTATGAGAAGCTTATACAACAACAAAATCCATGAAAATTTATGTGCTGTATTAGTAAAAAATATGAATGGGAAGGAGAGATGCAACTTTCCTTTCTCCCAATTCCTTACATTCAAACTTCCTACAACTACTAGTCGACTGACACAAAACAACAAGAAAGGGAAGTATAAATAATGTATGTAATACAAATATTATGCAACTGTATTGATATCATATTTATTATAGATATATGCAATGTACATAGTGGAGTGAAATATTCATAAAGTAAATAAACGAGCCATGGAGGACTCATCAAAAGAGATGAACTCTTCTCTCTCTCCTTTCTACCACCGCTATGTTACGTTCGTACGATGAACGACGACAACAACCAACCAACACAGTGACACATACATTTCACTCGTCTTTTTACCAGCCAAACCGAAAGAACCGCATCGACAATACATGTACATATTATTATTACGAGTTGATGCTCGGTTTCCTTACTTATCCACTTTGCACAATAACGCCAAACTGCACAGTATAAAGTTGGCATATAAATAAAATACTTTGGCGTTCATAGGTAGTGCTTATCGCCTATCTCACTGTTTGTCTATTATTTTTTTCTTTCGGGTAACGCAACATGACATCTCATGTGGAGGATACTGTTCAAATACACATTTGTATCACATTTTCGCATCCCGTTTTATGAGATGACATCATGGAGCGAAAGCGACAAGTAAAGAGACGACTATATAATATGGCATCTATGGAAAGAAAGAAGAAAATGTGAGATTGAGATCCGTGGTAATATTTTGTTTTACTGCCGCTACTGTTCAGGATCGGATCATCTTCAGAAAAGGGAGAAAGGAAGCAACAGCAGCAACAAAGAAAAGACTACACACGTACAGCTTGTGGACCGCGCAAGGCCACAACGCAAAGCTACTATGTGTTGTATAATGCATGGGGAAAATATAAGCTGGAATTCTCCAAGTGCTAAGCTTTTATTACACAAGGCGAAAGCTACAGGGCTGTGTAGATACAAGACCACAACGCAAGGTTCTAACGTAATTCTTAAAGGGAAGGTGTACATGTTTTTCTTTAATTTTCCTTATCTTAAATGATCATCCAGTAAAAATATTATCCAGTATAATTTCACACTAAAGTATATCACGGGAACTCTTCGTTTAACGAATACCCCAAGTATGCTATAAAATATTTTATAAATATAGGTACATTTATATTACATATGACCGTACGAAAAGTATTTAAAATTCGATATGTCCTTGTCAATTTTTAGGTGCTTTATTAAACTAAACTTTGACGAGGTTGAATTAAGTCTCTTAATTGGACTCACTAATTTGATCATTAATAACGTATGATCAATAATAAACAACTTGGGAAATAAGTATGTTACAATTTAATAATTTTTAAATCCAATAATGATTGTTGTGCCTACGCATAACTTTTAGTTTTGCTGCATTTGTCTAGACTTATAAGTTTTCTTGTCACCCAAAATTTCATTATTCCACCGCTTGTTTTTTCATTACCCGGTTTTGGATGAATGGACAACTTTTTTAACAACTTGCTTTTCAACTTGCTCGAAATAGGAGAAGCGTACTAACCGAATATTCAGAGCAAAGTGTCCTTCATGCTTTACGCACAATATTTCTTCTTCTTTTACGTCCACTTTACTGTCAATTTGTATTCAAATCAGATCCTAAAATCTTCAAATCTACGCAATTCTGATGTGAACTCACATCACACGCGATTTTTATTTTATAATTCAAGTGTACGTGCTTACGGTGACATTTACATAAAAGAAGAAGATTTTTTTGAATGTATTATCCCGTCTGCATGTGAAGTTGAAAAGTAGTATTCGTTTGAAAGGAGATCAAAGCATTTGTTGTAAGCAACGAGGAAATGCTAGTGTTGTAGATTAGGTATCCTGCAGTTGAGAAGACAAAGATGAGTATCCCTAAAGCAAGCATGAAAGAACGAAGGCATTGAACCGATCAAAGTTAAATGGCACATCGACATTTATAAAAACGTTGCAAGCATAAAAGCATTCTCAAAATAGAGAAAGGAAGCTTATAAAATAGCGCTTCCGTTTTTCGAAGAGTATACTTTACTGCTGATGTTATTGTTTTTATTTGAATCTATCTTTTTTGGCTAAAGTGAAAAATCCTATATTCAATGCCAAAAATCCCATTTGACTTTCTCTAAAGTAATGTAAAAAGCGTTTTTATTAATGTTTTTTTCTCTATTGAGTTTTCACTCCCATTGTCAGTTTAGAAAGGGGATTGCAAGGAGTAAATTCTCAATGACACCAAAAGTCACTTTTTTTGTTAGATCCAATGTATATACAGAAAGAGCCATCCCACTCTTTGTGTGCGGATATGGCTAAATAATATGCTTTAAACATACATACGTTTCAAGTTTCAATGCAATAGATAGCCATAAAAATGTCGTCGCTTTGAATTTGTATTGTCTCCTTTATCTTCACTTGCCTCCCATCCCATTATTTTCTAGTGTTACTTACTACGCCTACTAGTTTACATCAGACGCCAGAAGCACTATCATTACTGTTACGTTCATTCATGAGTTGAATGACTGCGTCTTATCTCGCTTTTCGAATGTCCACATAAGGAAAAGCAATATTTCTGAATGACCTTCAGAGACCATTAGGGACCGATTTAATAGGTAGCTTAGAGGCACGATGATAATTTTTATATCCTGTTCATCTGCACTTCCGTATCCATTCCAGCACTTATTTGTGGCTTGACATTGACACTGACTGAGCTAGTCGTGCAGAAGAAGG
Organism: Coecobrya sp. COE2; assembly: GCA_027743765.1. Taxonomy (NCBI): domain Eukaryota; kingdom Metazoa; phylum Arthropoda; class Collembola; order Entomobryomorpha; family Entomobryidae; genus Coecobrya; species Coecobrya sp. COE2. The sequence continues at coordinate 41,826 of JAHZMV010007174.1, forward strand.
AAAAAAAGGACTGACTCAGGAAGTGGTCATTGTAAAACCCAGATGCGTAAACGTAAATATACCTTTAATTGCACTATTAACAGCTCATTTTACAGGTATACATAGCTATATTAAATGCTCATATTTCCTTTCCAGTGATTGACAACACACGCAATCCTTGTGCAGAGCGGCAAAAGAAGATGAATCTTTTCCATTTTGACATCAAGTGATCATCATGCAAACTGAAAGCAAAAATGCGATCGTGCATGATGATGTGCAAGTTATTGTTGTAAGTCATCTCATAATAAAAACTTGTCATCTCCTCCGTCCCATTCTGAGTCAAACTAATAAAAATATACCTAAACAAGTTTGGAACAAGTTGTATTAACACACGTACAACAATACAACGGTTATATTATATACCTACCTATATCTGTATAAACAGTCAGCAACAAGGCACGAACGGAAAAAGCAACAACGGCACCAGCAATAATAACAATGTAACTTGTCTATTTCGACTTTTTCCCTTGTATTTTCTTATCGCTCCCTACTCCCACGCTACTACTTTCACAAGTTGTTTTCCTTCTTTCTTCATTTACCGCTGGCACTGATGTTGGTTGGTGTTAGACTTGTTTAATACCATAGACTACTCCATTAAATGGAGATGGATGGCTGGGGAAAGTAAAGTGAAAGTAGAGAGAGAGAGAGCGACTAAAAAAGTGTTCTTCTGGAAGAAACGCGATACCAGAATAGTATTAAAAAATGTGTGTATAAGTAAGCAAGTGTGTACATTATTATGAATGTATATGGAACATGGAACATCCATGTAACTCCTGTATTGGACAGATAGAGGGAAGAAAGAACTCCATCCCAAAATATTTAACTAGACACTAGACAGCGCATTGCACACTCAGGCTACATATAAAAAAGGCTTTCTTTTCTTCGCAAGAGAATATACATACATACCTTGAGCATCGTGCTATCCCTTACAACATTCATCCTCATCTTTCAAGATGAGAAGATTTATTACACGTCTCCTGACTAAATCCTTTAGTACTTAACCCGAGGAGAAGAAAAAAAGAGCAGTTTTAAGTAGTTCTGACTGCTGAAGAGGATGTTCGAGAGAGATGCCTTGAGAGAGAGAGGAGATATCGTCGATAGTCAATATTGGAAGTTTTTTTTATATCGCTCGCTAATAAATGGCATTTTATAGGCATGCATGCATGCTTGCCAGAGGAAAGATACGAATATGCAGTATTAGTATAAATCCATCAGTACAATATATCATGTTTTTTGTTCTCAAAGGAAAGAGGGGAGTGTGTGGGGACATGAATGGGAAGGAGTTAGTTGGGATGCGATATGTGCATGAATGAATGAATACTATGCACTTGACACCTGACACCATTGGCAATAATAAAAAAACAGGAAGTAAAGGAACACGTGGAGAAAGTGAAAGTGTTGAGATACTTGCTTTGCTTTAGTGCGGATTGTATCTTATTGGCTTTCTCTCTGCATAATTTGCTCAAACTGTTCTATTGGGGAAATGTCGTGACAATGCGACGAAGAGAGATATGTCGCGGAGGGAAAAAAGATCATTCGATCCAGTTAATAAAACGCATGTGCATTTTTTATCCCAACTTTATGTTCATCGGTTTATTCATACACACGTGCTGCTCCATAAGCCATAAACCAACTATGTACTACAAACTAGACAAACTAAAAGGATAAATCATAATCGGGATAAACTAAACTACGGATTATGTGCAATGCATATAAAAATTGTGGATGAAGCAATTTGGATTTCACATACACATTACTTTCATGCAAACTACTAAAAATTCTTCCCATCTTCCACTTGATACATACCACAATCAGTCATCCATTTGCAATTAATTAATACATATCAATTCAGTCATTTTAAATACACCGAAAAAGTCATATAATTAATTTTACTGATGTCTTCTTAATTTTGTCAGCTTAACCATCACCAAAACTAATTAACCGTTTTTACATGCCGTTTTTAATAACCTGTACAACTAGTGTATGTACCACTTTACCAGGCTATTTGACTAACTACCAATAGTTAGTCCAATAGCCTGCCACTTTACAAATCTTCCAAATTAACCTAACTGTTGTATGTACTCAAGGTACCTTCATGATAACCTCATTTTTTCTAATATTTTTACCTCAATTTTAGCATACAAGTCTCAAAAAGTGACACAAGTCACCCCATCATTCCTTCTCCTTCACTCCACTTCATCCATCTTGCTCCCCTGCATTTCAATTACTTTTCCAGTTTATTGTCCAATTTTCATTTTTCCTCTCCTGCCGCGTGACTAATACAAGCAAGCCGCGTGTGTTTGCAAAATCTCTGCAAAAGAACTCATAAAGCAAGCTTGTTGGAGTTCAAGGCACACACGCTGCTTCGCTTCTTCCTCTGAAACGCGAGAGGAGAGCGAAACGAAGGACCAAGCCATTTTTTTGCCAATGCTCTTGTTACACGACGACGACGACTTGTCGTTTTCACCTTTTTTGGAACAACTCGAGGAGTTCACACGTTGAACCGCGCCAGATCATCGGAATTTTTTTCGGTCAAGCAGCAGCCGACGAGTTTTGTGCAAGTCAAGTGGGGAGAAGAGTACAGTGAACTGAGATTGACTTGTTTTAGCCGTTTGAAATAAGTTGAAAGGGTGAACTTTGACCGTGAGTTTGGCTAATTGGTTGAGTTGGCTGGTTTCAGGTAAGTTGCGTGTGAAACACGTGTCGGGGTTGGATTTCAAACTGATTTGATGGAAGTTTCGAGAGAAAGTTGCAAGTTGGTTGAGTTAGGATTTAAACTTTGATTATTTTGCTGAAAGCTAGTTTTTTTATTTAATTGCTTTGTTGTTCGTTAAAATTAGGAGTAAAACTTGCAGTTTTAGTTTGTTTAGGAGGAGGATTTTTAATTGGGGATTGTTAAAAAGAGCCGTTAAGGTTTATAATAGTTAATTTTGTAGAGCGAACCAGCTGTAATTAATTTCTTAAAGGGTTTAGAGTTGAAGTGAATTAGGAAGATAATTAAAAATGTCGGAAAATCCTGTGGCCGTGGTTAGTAGTCGCCCATCAGTAGTAAGAGCACATGATTGTTTTGTAACCCACTTTTGCAATCAAGTTTTAAAGTCCGGAAGTAGTCTAACCAGTTCTGAGATTAAAAAAATGGCAGGGGAAAGATGGAAGGTCTATTATCTTCTGCTGCTTTTTTTAAAAAAAATCTTTCACTGCGGGCGATTATGGTTTGGTTGATACATAATTCGCCGCAGGGATGATTATTTTGATGATTAATTGATTTTAATTGGTTTGATTGTTGGTTGTCAATTTGCAGGGCATGACCATTGCTGAGAAGAGGCCATACAAGGAAATCGCAACCCAAAAACGAGAAGAACTGGGACTAGAGATGCCTGCCGGAGCTACCATGAAGGTTCAAGCGTCACGCAAGCGTAAGCGCGCTGGAGGAAAGCCCAAGGACCCGGCAGCTCCAAAGAGAGCGACTACCGCTTTTTTCTTCTTTTCTCATGAACAACGACCAACCATCAAGGCCAACAACCCGGAATTCAAAGTCACCGACATCTCCAAAGAGCTTGGCAAGTTATGGAGGGAGATGGCAGACAAGCAGAAGGAGCAGTATATTCAGATGGCGGCGAAAGATAAGAAGCGATATGAAGAGGTGAGTGCCATAACAAATTATTTTTTGGCAAACTTATGAGTAAAGTGGAAGTGATAAAGATTTGACCTAATTATTTTTTTCTTTTGTTTTATTTTGTCAACAGGAAAAGGCTGCATACGATAATAAACCTAGTCAAGGAAGTGGGGATGACGAAGAAGAAGAAGAGGACGAATGAAGACTTACTTTTACACGTGCTTCTTCATGTCGATTAGGAAAATGTATAATTATTATATTATATGTATGTATAATTTTTTAAATGTTTAGCCGTTGAGGCTTATACAATTTATAGAGTTTGTACGAGCTAACGATCTCACTGGCATTAAGTCAATGAGTTTCCCATGGTATGTTTGTAAGTATATATTCTTAGTTATAGTTGGAATGTAATTACAAAGCTGTGGTTAATGTGAACCTACTTCTTATGATGTAGCGAGTTTCAGATATTAAAAATTATGAGTTATGCTTGTCATGTTGTTGAATAAATTGCCAAAAAATCATTAAAATGTACCAAATATTTAGGCTTATTTTTTATTGTCGATTGACCTGTACATATCTGATAGTTTACATAGCTGTAAAAGCTCTAGATTACTTAATTATAGTTAAAACAGATAATATTAACGATAACAGTAGCAAAACTACAGTCATCTTACCTCTTTATCCGTCATGTAAGAACTGTCGTCATCATCCTCATCATTCGATTGGTCATCCGGCGGCGGTGCTTTATTTTTATGTCGGTACGATTGTTTAGTTACTTTAGTTTTACTTTGATTGCATGAACTGTAGTAAGAAGAGCATGAAACTTTAGCTGTAGCGGATGTGTTCGACGGCAAAGTGAAAGGCACAGTCGTAATTGCATTCCCACCACCACCACCACCAATATCATCACAATAGTAGGAACTTGCCCTAAAACTTGAAGTGCTCCCGGTTTCCGCCTCCGTACTTTCTTTACTTCCGAGGGAGAAAATTCTCCAGAATTTCAAATTATCCCAGAGACACAGCAGCAACACCATTTTGACGCGGAATCCAGCAAGTAGTGTTCCTCTCACTAAGTAATAATGACGCTCACACACGGTAACTATTGTTAGTTGCTGCGTGTTAGATGATGTATGTTGTCATAAGCTCTAATTCTTCCTGGCAGGAATCAAGATAAAAGAGCCACATGAGAGGCTACACGTTTTTGACTGTAGCCATCCAAAAGCCTCGAGAAAACAATGTTACATGACTGTTTATACGCTCACTGACAACTGACAATGATTACGACTCTACCATTCCATTCAACCACAACAATTCGCACAATTTAGCAGCAGCTCATATATGAAAGGCTTTGCGACACCACCATACCAACGACCAACCACTTAGACAGCGTAACGCCAACTACTATGCAAAACGACTCTTGACTCTTCCACCACACGACCAGCAGCAGCCAAATCCTTGCAGAAAAAAATAAATTTCTCGATCCTCTTGTGGAACAATTTCCCTTGTTCCTTTTTTGGCTTCTGACGTGTGAATGTGTGAGAGGACTGTGCTTTATCTCTTGCACCCATGTATCCGTCCGTTTTATTCGTATCGTATCCCTTTTAGTAACAACAGTACATGTGTTACAACGCCTAGCGCCTGAAAGAAACTGTGCCCTTTTGATGCATTACAAAGCGATAATATTATACATATTTTTAGCAACGCTTTCTACTTCTTCTTCCCTTCACTTCTTCCTCTAGTTTTGTAGTAGTTCAACTAGAAGTAAAAGTATGAGATATGAGCGTAGGAAAGGTTTAGCATCTCTCTTCTCTAACTCTAACTCTCCCTCTCTTTATCCTATTCTACATAACGTATCATATTATATAAAAGAAAGGAGAAAGTCAGAATAAGAGAAAGTGCGAGAGAAGGAAAGTAAGACGTAAAGCCTTCCACCATTGCCGCCACCACCATGCCATATCACACAAGTGAAAAGAGTGAGAAGAGAGCACCAGGAAAGAAAAAAAGAATAAAACCGGAAAATTATGTACA
>JAHZMV010007175.1:0-17961 GCA_027743765.1 Coecobrya sp. COE2
TATTCCATTTTTACTACTACTACCACTTACTACACTTTATTTTACCATAACAAAACTTTTATCTGGTCTACCTACCTACGACGACTACGACGTATGCAATTTTTGAGTTCCCAGGCTTCATCTTGATAATTTGTTGAAGTAGTTATTTTACAGCCACCACATGCTATTAGCTCAAGAGAACATGGGAGAACAACCCACCCAACCGAGACAATCACATAGTCAAATCAGCGAAAAATAATATGTATTTTTTTCTCTCTCTCTCGTTCTTTACTTTTCACTCTTTCAATCTTGTCTATTTTCTTGCTTGCTTGCCCACTTGCTCTATATACCCTTTAGCTGTATATACTAAAAATATTATATATACCTATACATAAATACTTTGAGGATCGTCTTCACAAATACTAGTAGTGGCAGAGTAATAATAAGTTAATGTAAAAAATTCATGTTGTTGATTATGCAAATAATTCTGTATCCATTCCAGTCAGCCAGCCAGTGACTCGACTAGTCGACGACTTGAATTATGTATTTTACAACTTTTTTTTTGCTAAAACAATCATCATCATGATTGTTATTATAATGCTGATACGAATGATGATGATGATGGTGCCGTGACAGATGTTAAGGTGTATATTTTACTCGCAGGTCTATATCTACTAATAACTATAAAATCTTTTACATTATACATATTAGTTATATAGTAGATCCAGTATACAATTTTCTTCAGTTGCTGTGAGTTGCATCTTCAATCAAATTCAAAGTCCAAAGCGAAAGCGGGATTCACCTTCATCAATTTCATCATCCATTTCATTATTATTATCAAGTATATGTGTTGCCTGTGCCATTTTCTCTCTCTCTCTTGTTTTTTCCATCCCCCATATAATAAAAACTCAGGACGCTTATTCTTCAATTCAATCCATTGTAAATCTTATAATGCAATTATTTTTTTGTGTTTAAGCAAAAAAGTGCAGAGTTTATACCTGCGTGGAGTTAATACCTATTAGGTAAGGTAGGTATATTGAAAGGGAGCGGAGGAGAGAAGAGGCAGAGAGCAGAGAAGCGAGACGTGAGATTATAATAATACTACCATTAGCATAATAAACGTTTATTTGCCGACTGACTACTCTAAAAACAAGACAAGTTTCCAGCGGTGGTGGTGTGCAATGCAGTGGTGACGATGATAAGGATAAACGGTGGGTATTCGACAAGCACAACAAGGGCAAAACAGAGAAAAGAACAACAATAATAAAACTATATGCTTATACTACATACATAGGTACATTTATACATACTTTTTCAAGATAAATGCCTACATTTAACACAATGGCAAAATTTGCCCGAGAGCTTTATTATTATTTTTTATTATATTATTTACAACACGGCGCGTTAAAAGTATGTACCTGTTATTCTGTAACATGAATTTAGAATAACTATTTAGAGCTGAAACTAGTCAACTAGGTATGTATGCAGGCATGCATGCATAATTCGGGTGACTTGTGAAGTTCAATTATCTTTATATAAATGACAGACTGGTGTAACTGGAAATAAATTGCAAGTCGTTCATTTTGCATACAAAAGCTTATCAACATCGTAACAGAAAATTACCAGTGCCAGAGCACAACAACCACCAACGGCAGGGTAATAACTACCAGTTTGCATAACAATTATAGTAATCATCATCAACTTGATGATCATCAGTAAAAAGCATTTTTCCCTCTTTTTTCAACTCAAACAAAGTAATATTATGTAACAACGCTGATTAGTATTTATTCAAGTTAGCTCGGTCAGAGACTAATATTGATAGTATGCTACGTTATACATTTGCGTAAATTGCAATAAAATGCAATATAGGTATTTTAGCAAGATTGAATGAAACATGTATTTAGATTAATACATGTACCCAGATAAGAAATCAGGTTTCATTATGGAAGCAAACACTTTTCTCTTATTAGTCAACGCAGTAGAAAGAGAGGAAAATACAAAAGTACATTATAACATGCTACCACGTCACTTTGATCAATTCAGTAATAATGATAATGTAATGTTTTCAAACAATTATCATTCTTATACATTATTCATGCTGTGTAATAAGAAACATTTTGTGCTGTGAAACAGTCGTAATCATCATAACAATAAGAAAAAATATATATGCCTATACATTATTTGTATGCCTGTCCTTTCATTCCAGAAAAAAATAACATCAGTAGTAGGAGCGATCCAGTTGAGTACAGCAATTGCAAGGCTCATTTAACTCGAAAAACCAGAGTCGTTTGCTCATTTCACGTTACTAGTTACTACACTTCCATTAACTCATTAACATCCAATGAGAAATCAAAATCATTACAGCGTTTGAATGCTTATATATTTACGTACCTACTTATATATACCTACTAACCATTATGCATGTTGCTATTTGACTGCTCTATACAGCTCAATAAATAATTACTTATTTTCAGGTGGCCATTCTGTAGTCGTGTTTAACTGGTAATATGGTGAGCCTCTCCACGTAGTATTTTCTACACGACATAATTCCGGCTTTTTGAAATCGCCTTGTCTGGCCGGTTTCCCGTGTTGTGGACAGAGCAAATAAAGGATTAATGATGATGAGCTAAACATTAAACATTTATAGAGAATACCGGCCATGAATAGATATATTATTTTACGGGACTGCATGTTGGGCGGTATCAACACAGCTACAACCACGCAAAAAAATCATGTTTTGGCCGAAAGGCAAAAGTGCTCACATTGATGGCATTATTTACGACCAGGGTGAAAGTAAAATGCGTAATGTTAATTACAACTGAGGAATTACGTAAGCAGCACTGACGAAAAAAATAATAAATCGATTCTTTACGTTGTAGTAATCAAAATAATAAAAATTTGCATATTACGACCGCAGCTTAGCTAAAGTAGGTAAATATGAAAGTTTACATATACATGTTTGTACATTCATCCCCAGTTGATTAGGGATTCCTTCCAAATATTACCAATCTGACAGTGTCACCAAAGTCGGGAGAAATGTTTCAAGTGTTTCTGTACATGCATCATCGCACAAGTTTTGTTGTTGTTAATGCTAGCCCATAATGTAAACAAACCTTGGGAGTATATGTATTTTACCAAACCAGTTTCAAAGTAGGAGGGTGAAATGTTTGTCTGTGTACATTTCTACATGTATGTCGTTTCAGTTCTGTACACTGAAACTTGACAGCCCACGATAGTGGAGATCTCACATATCACAATCTCTTCCCTCCTTATTTACACAATATTTTAGGGAGCAAAGAGGAAGTAAAGAGAAAGGAAAATTTAAATACTTGTCTATCAAATTCAACTTGGTCTGTTGAATGTAAAATGAAGTGGTGATAGTAATTCAATTTAATTTTAATGTCATGTTATGAAGCGAAAAGAGTTGACGGAAAAAATTTGCATAATAAACTATGTATAACTCTACATGTTTGATAATGTACACATCCAATTTACAATTACTTCGAAAGGACACAGTTCAAACGATCATGTAAGGTCTTAAAGAAAGGACATAGTATCCTTCCAAAATATCTACACAGTTCAGGCTTCCAAGAACTGCCTACCTACACTGAACAGTCGAACAGAGACTGATATATTTCCCAAAACCTCTCACCCTCTTCCTCTCCTGACTTGACCAAGACCACAACAAGCTCTCCGAAAAATAACTCTTATTTCTTTCATGTGTGTGCTTTACCCTCCTCTGCTTAAACCATCATTACAATTATACAATCCTCAAACGAAAAACTGACTTGAACACACTTGAATGTAACACCACATAACTTTCAAATTCTCCGTGATTAGGGAAGGTCTTCTTTCTCACTTTGTTCTTTATAACTTTCAAAAAGGGGGCACAAAAATGCATACATAATTGTGGAAACTCGAGAAAAATCGTTATGCTTGATATACTTTTTTTTAAAATTTTATGTAGAAACTATACTCATGCTGCATTACAATATACAATGGATACACAATATAGGCAGGAAGATCAGTAGCAGTTATTCGATAACTGGTTAAATAGCTTTGTAAAAATATGCCCCTTCCAGATTTTTCACATTCATCATCATTCACGTAAAGGTAATAAAAAGATTACACAGGTTACAAAAAACAAAAAATGGTTCAGAAAAATCCAAACCCTGATTCCCATTTAAAGCACCACCTCTGGAGCCGATGGGGGCAGTCATCCAAAGACAATCAAGACGAGAGGACAAAGGGATGCGTATTTGCATGACGCTGTAAATTCCCTGTAGACCGACAGGATTTCCTAGAAATAAGTCAACCAATTTATCAAGATATATGAAGAACAAGAAGAGGGTCGTTGGTTTTCAATACTCTCTTTCTGTATGTTATGTTTAGACGGATCAGGGAAAATATCAGTCCTCTCTTTTTTTTGGGTCGATCACTCTCGGGTCCCAGGATAGAGAGTATACACACTTAATATATACAGTTGAGTAGAATGAGAGCAGTGTGTACAGTCAACTTTTAAGACAAAATATTTCAAAAAAATATATTATGAAAAGTACATACATGTCTGTACATCACAGTATGAAAAGTTTCAACATGAAAGCCTTTTGGAACTCATTACTCCGCTACAAGCCGTTTTTCAGATGAATGGTTGGGTGATTGAGAATGGGATATTTTTTCCCGACTTTTTTTTTAAAAAAAAGGAAAAAATTGGGGGAAGAGTGAGCGAGAAAAAAATGAGGAAAAAGGGAAGTGACATAAGAGAGCTTAAAGAAGAGTCAGCTCAACTCAACAAACACATTCACGTTGATCCCCTCATCATCATCATCATCGCCTTCTTCATCATAATCATTGCTTATATGCCGTCGTGCCTGCTGCTTTCCACAGACAGATTAACAACAACAACCACTATTAAAACCCATATGGTTATTGAGCCAATATATCCCCACTCCGACAACTAATACACTTACATGGATAGCGTGGAAGAACAATGTCTTCATGCTATATAATCTATCTGTAGGATGATGAGTTTTATAGGAACAAGACGGGTAAAAATGTGTCCCGTCAAAAAATGAGGGGAGGGTCACCCTTCGTTACGCCAATTATTCCAGCTCACTTATGTATATACTATTTATACGTTTTTCTCTCTCTCCACACATTACAAACGTGTTGTGAACCCAAACCAATTCATGCAGGACGACGACGTTTTATTATGTGTACATACATATTACCATATATCCTCTCTTTCACTCTACTGACCGTTTCTTCCCTTCTTGCTCACTCATCCGTTGAAATACATAATAGGCAACTAAATAAAAAGCAACAGCAGCGGCAATGTAGCGTGTATACTGCGGAGAAATAAAGGATCGACGAGACACACACAAAGCCATAATATAATGTGGAATTCATACTTTCTGATCTTTTTAACTGCAAAGTCATCCTGTTTTATACAAATCCACAAAAAAGGATCACATCCATTTCATTCAAAGGGATCAAAATCTTCCTGGCATGCATAATACATATATTTTATGCGTGCATGTGTGCTTAGAATACGTATAGGTGCATATCAGGGCATCCATAGTCTAGCAGTAAAGCACGACGACAACAAAAGAGAAAAGAGGAAGGGGGCTGTTACAGAACAATAAACGGTGATTCAATTGAATTTACTCAATAATGGCAGCACAAGAGTAATAACACCCCGGCCAAACTTGCGATGATGATTATAAAGCTGTTCGTGTCCTATATCACAACCAAAGTGTAGATATGTATAAATATATTAATATAGAGCATGTGTGCGTTAAGGAGCATTTTCCCGAATGAATAAAATGCAATGCATAATTATTGTAAACCGTAGCTGTAACAAATAAGGAAAGCCGAGTTAGTCACAGAGAGCGGTGCTAGTGGAGTAGTCGTGGTAGAGAGTAGCGAGCGAGAACGAAGAGATTACCGGAACCTTGTGAAAACCCCAGTGAACCTTGTCAAATTAATGAATGTTACATTGTTAAAACTTACTATACGACACTCTTGCTTATATCCGTTCTATATAGACTTAATACGGCAAAAGGTGGATATACTTAAACACATACGGTGTTCCGTACTATTAATGATGTTGCACCGGCACAAAAGAGATAAGCGGAGGTATCACTACGACAAGATCTGATCCGACCGAGATGAAGTATAATGCACATGTAATACTTTCCGCTACATAAAAAGTGATAGCCTACAGCTCCCGAAGAATATTATTTTCTTCGCTTTTAGTAGCAAGCTTTTATGTTACATCTAGCTACCTAAAAGTATATACATAATCACAAGTAAACTGGAAAGCTGAAGAGAATCAGCGTTTACTTGTACAGTCTGACTGACTTGAGTGAATTAGAGTATTCAAATAAGAACAGCCACACTACTAGAAAAAATATATTATGTATCCAGTAGTCGTGGAAAGAAAGACAGCAGAATGAGCAACAGAAGCAGCAGCATCAATGGTAGAGGAACTACGGCATCAGCTCATCAGATAGCCAGAAGCCATAAAGGAGTAAACACGGCTGTCGGACTATTGTGTGTGTCTCATATCGTCTTGTTCAAATTGCCATATTTCCAAATGCACTGCCTTGATTTACATGCGTGCATAACAATCTACTACAAGCATCTCACATCTCCTCCTACTCATATAACACAACAAAAAAACAACTACCGCAACTACTACTATTCCGGCTGCCTGCCTACTCTACTATTTCTTTTTTTCCCAGCAAAAACCGACTCAATTTACATAGCCGACAAGGAAAAACAATGTTCACTTCACGCACATTTGTCTTCTCTCTCTCTCTCCCTCTCTTATTCATCTCTCTTATTTTTCCTTCCCCCTTTTTCCAATCTCTTCACTATACTCCGTCCATATAAATTCCTTACACATATAAATGTAAATTTCTATATTGAGCTACGACTCCCTCCTCCCTTCCTTCCCTACACAAATATAAACCCAAGAGGGGAAAAAGTTCCTATATAATAAAACCTTTTGTTCTTTATGAACGGGAGAAGCAGTGCATGTGTTCATGTGTATGCACTCAAAAAAGTCCATATCTCAATCCCCCATTATCATCATCATCATCATCTTCTTCTTCTCTACTTCTTCATCTCCCTTCTCTCTTCTCCCTCTATCCTTCTTCAGTTTTGTTGTGTACATTCTCTCATCTCACTCTTCTTTGCCACTACATTTTCTCTCCTGCTCGCTAGTTGAAACTCTCCAAACCGTTGAGCATCTTTGTATATTTACACAAAGAGTACATGCATATAATATCCGACAAAAAATTCCCTTTCATCTCATTTTCCTCAACTTCCTTTTCAATTAGGAAAGTTGAGCCGCATCACCATCGTCATCATCAGATCCGCACCACCACATCGCCAGAGCACACATGCATTTATAAACTTATCTAAGGTAATATCATCTCTGGTAGAGATGCACATAAGTCTCTCTCCGTGTGTGTACACTGTCTCTACATACCTATCTAATCATAATATGAATAGCAAGTTCCATTAGCATACTATATCGGTGGTGCAGTGTGTGTGTACACGTTGATGATTATAGATGGGATAGGAGAGAGTAAACTATTATGCGTGCATGCATGCATGAATTGTTCCTTGTCTGTCTACTTGCATCTACAATTTGGAATTCCATTCCTTCCATCGTCATCAACATCAGCCTCATTCCAGGGTCACACTCGACACTCACACACCATCCCATTTTTCAATCCCATCTCACAAGTATTTATGTAGCACACATTTTTTAGAAAGGAAATACTACGGAAAAGAAAACTTTTCCATTCTTTTATACCATCCTCACCACCAATGCCACACCACCATTGCATTTAAGATTATAAAATAAAAGCACTTCTCTCCTTTTTCCCATCTCTTTTTCTTCCCCCTCTGTATTTTTTTCCGTGTAAATAAAATAAAATTCTACTACTACCATTTCCCCTTCCTTCCGTATAATATAGAAATAATAAAAATACAACATATATATATGGGGGTAATATATATCCACACATGGAGGATGATGATGCATATATCACATTTCTGGCTCCTCTCTGCTGCTGATGTTATATTATGCATGTATGTACAGCAATAATAATCATAATCGTAACCCTTTCCCCTCGTCGCCCTCTCTTTTTCCATTCCTTTCTCCCTACTTTTTCTCTTCCTTCCTAAAAGTAAACTCCATTCACTCACTAACTCATTCAAGTACTAGAGTGGGGGAAATAGATGGATGGGATAAATAATAAAAAAGTCCATGTGCATGTGTGTGTTTGCTTGCTTTTGACTGTACGGTAATAATAACAATAATAATATTGCTATCGTCATCATGATCATCATCAACAACAACTGCAAGCTTGCAACAACACAGCAGGAATTTTTTTTGAGCAACATGCGATGCGGCGGTCTACTAGAAATAGCTCGAAATAAAAAAAGTGTGCAGTGCACAATGCAATGTCTTCTGCAGCAGAATAGATTGTAACGACATCAGCATCATGATCATCAACCAAAAAGCAAACGGTCCGTGAGTTGATTTGATGATGGCTGGTGGCAAAAGTTGGTGTGAGTGTGTCATGCAAATGTGAAACAAGTCACTGTTCAGAGCTTCTGCCTTGTGCTCAACTATTACTGCTTTTCCTACTTATTATTTCATAATATTCTCTCTTTAACTCTAAATATATTTGTACCCTAACTTCCGTGTCACTCGTTTCGTGAGTACCAGTGCATGTTGCACTGCATATTGTCAATAATATGAATGGCAAATAATAATAGAAAAAGTTGCCATTGAAATGTAGGTGGTTTTTAGAAAAAAAGTTATTTGAAATTGTGGTAGAGTAGGAGTGTGTGCAATTGTTGATCAGCCTGGTTGACAGTTACTTATATGGTCCTCGAAAAAGCAGAATAGAAAAACGTTCCACGTTCTTATAACATGTATACATGTTAAATGCATGATTTTATGTATTGTACATTTTATCGAACAATAAAGTTCAGCCTGAGAGCCCTGGTAGTAGTCAGGAAGGTAACCTATTATTGATTCGCTAATCGCATCCCATTATAATACTCGATGATGACGATCGTCGCTGTTTTGTCGTTCATTTTTTGTGCATTATGCCTCGCGTTTGCTTTCTGATGAAAGTGTATGAATTACAGCTTGTTCTTTGACAGCCAGCCACAGCAGTAGAGCAGCAGCAGCAGTTAGTTGTACCTAAAAACGACAGCTCAACCAACTAGTTTATTTTTTGTTTCCTCATCGCTCCCACTACGCTACTACAACGAACCACCAACGCCATAAACATTGCCCAGAACTTGACAAAAGGGTGCACGTAATTCACGTCTACATGCGAGAGTGGGATGAATGTGATAGATGAAGTAACGTAATAATAATAATGATAAGTGAATGAGAAAGAAAGAGTGGGACCGAATGAATGAGTACCACCCTGCCTGCTTGCATGTGTCGCTTTTATTTCGGGCGGTGGTGTTGGTTATGGACATGAAGGATGTGAATGCTGCTCTGTGAAAAGAATAGTTTTTTCGTACTCGTACCCGTCGTGGACGACGTCGTCGACATCGACAACAACAAGATAATAGGAGTTGACCATGTACAGAAGACCTGAAATGAGGGAGAAAGACAACAGCGTTTTTTTGTGCGTGGAGTAAGAGAGGAAAATAATAGGATCAAACGATCCTTCATACATATTAGATATATAGTGTAATAATAATAAGTGACCAGGAAGCAGCGGACCCTACAACTTTTAGTGTGAGACCAACTTTTTTTTTGTCGGGGTGAATACAATTCCGTCGTGTGTGCACAATGTTTATATGCCATTACTACTTACTCTACCGCTTTTGCTTGCTCATAGTTTTAACGCGCTAGGAAAGCAATCAATGACGACGATATGAATGCCCCACAATATTCATTATTGAACGAGTGCTAACTCGAATGATGATGATGATGACGACGACGGTGGTGGGTGATAATGATAATATCTGAAGGAAAATGAGGATTTTCTCCCAACTGCTGAAAAATACCGCGGAGAGAGGAGCGTGTTCACGTGAATTTGGAACATGATGAAAGGACTGGCTTATGATATCAAGAGTTATGATTGCATTATGCATGCATTATTAGTGGGAAGGGCCGATGTAATAATAGGAAGCATGTCCGTCTGCCCAATACCCAAACGGAGCTTGCTCTATTTATCATAATCATAATCAATATTTTGCCTGGTTCGGGTTCTTTGCTTTTCACAAAGTCGTTCAGGGAAATGATAGAAAAATGCAGGGTTTTTACCCCAAACATACAGCCATATATATGAATGAGCGATGAGAATATTTTATCGCTTCAGTTTGTATTTCGCATATTTCCTTCTGCGTATATATATTAGTCAGAGAAAAGTTTTCAGTGGGAGTAGTCGTCCGTTGTTGTATTTATCCATTTCTGATGTTATGATCAGCCGGATGATGATGATGTCGATGGTAGTGGGTTTGGCTGACGGATGATGATAACATTGTCTTTCGACATGCCATGCCACATGCCAAACAAGCTTGAGATAACAAAAGGTTATATTTATATACTGTGTGTACATAGCTTGCGCTCACTGACGTAAATAATACTTGTACGTACATTATTATGTAAATCGTACAAATGCATGGAATTCTCCAAATCCCATCAGGATTTTTTTCCCTAGGCCACTTTTGCCACTGCTGTACTACTTCTCTCATTTCCGGTCGAGTGTCATTTCAACAATTCCCTACGGTTTTTTTAGTAAAGGAGATGAATATAAATATCCGAAAACATGGCGGTTATTCGCTCCTCTCCCATGTGGATTAGTCAAAAATGGAGCTTGAAGATAAGAAAAGAAAATATGACTACAGTTTGATATTTTAAGAAGAGGGAATACGTACTGATAGCAATAGGACAGGACTGCAAGGTTTTCTTTTCTATTATCGCTGATTTACTAATCGTTTAAATATTTGACACAAAGGTCATGCCAGGCGTAACAGAGTTTTTGAGAGGGTTTAACAAAGACTTTTTATGTGAATAATTTTTAATATCTCTATCCTCTAACACGTTGTGTATAAAACACTGTCTTAAGGCTATCAATTTTATGGTATAAACTTGATGCAGCAAAAATACACGCGGAACATCCCGTAGAAAAAGAATGCAATAACAAGTAAAAAGGAGTCAATTTCCGGTTAACGACGCTCCCGTTTTTTCTCTCTTTTCGTCCCCTCTTTCAAAAATACTTTTTTGTTCGTTCATTTCTTTGTATACCTATAAAGATTTCCTTCATTCCCAGAAGGTATCATCTAATAAAAAAGGCATGTTGATGTAATAATACACAATGTATGTGTGCTATAGTATATTACTAGTGTGTGCACACGTAAAAAGTCTCTTGAGTAAACGAATCATGGTACGGTTCAATTGACAAATGCTTGCTAATACTTCCAGCACATATTTCATTGTATACTTATGTGCTTTACGTACTTCAAGAAACTTTTAGATGTCGTGGCTTGTGTATATACAGTTTTATAGTGCGTAGATAAAGTGCAAATACAGGCAAACAGATTTTAACAGAAAACAGACCCACACAACTTTGGCCCTAACTTCTGGTCAGGCTCATAAAAGAAAGAATTCTTTGTACTTTATAGGTACAGAAACGACGTGGACATAATAATAACAGAGTGTACTTTTCTCATTCCATTTAGTTACACAATCATAAAAGCTTCACCGGATGAGTGCAGCAGCACAGCAGTAGCTGTAGTTAAGTTGTACAGAGAACAGAGTAGTTTTCTTCTATTTGCTTCTGGTAAAATTGTTTACCTTCTTCAGAAGAAGAACAGGCAGCTACTGTGTACAAGCTGCAGTCGTACATATTTATATACTACACACGTGTATATATATATGCCAACTACAGATGGAAGTCACAGCAGTAATGGCAATAAAGAAAAACGAAAAAGGGACTTTTTCGACTGAGTAACTCGACCTTGTTGGCTTAGCTGGTGCTTTTTTCTATTTGTACTTGCTTTTATCTTCACAGCGCTTAAACTCTTCCAGCGTAACTTTTTTTGGTATATTTCTCCTATCATGTAAGTAGTAAAGTATTTTATTGAAGTAAAAACAACGACATGAGTGAATGGATGCAGACAGGCGAACAAAACAGCAAAAAGAAACCCGTTGAGCTGCAGCAGACTAGCTGCCTGCAACAGTATTCCAATCGATGTGTCCTCGTGTTCTTTGTATTTGTGTGGGAGTATACACACACAATACACTGGACTGGAATGTTGAACTGGAAAGCTGTAACTTAACCGAAACTAACAAGAGATTAGGTTGAGATAAGTAAGGGAGCACTGAATGGTAATAATGAAACAAAATAAACATTACACAATGCAATGCAGAAAACGAACCAGACCAGCCAGACAACAATTGTTTTCTTTCTAGAGTATTTCGCCCACTCATATAGAATATCTGTGGCAGAAAGGAGTAGTGGTACCCACATACACGAAAGCTTATTGCATAACTGCATTATAAAACATTCGTCAATAAAGAAGCAATTGGCCTTAATAAAAAGTGGTTCAACTCTCAAACTAATTCAACAAAAACTAATAACATTAATGGCTTTTATTATGCCAATTTAAAGTCAAGCTGTATTAATTCCAGTTTCCAATCCATTTTTTTAAAAGCTTTACAAGTCCCTGCATAATTTATAGCCTTTCTATCGATAATAGCTTCACAAAAAAATCGAACTACATGCTTCTCTTCTGTTTTTTCTTTGGAAATGATTTTCAGTGCGGTTCCAGCCAAGCAAATTTTTTATTGTTTTTTGTGGAAAATTTTTGTGTCCATGTCAGGAAGTTTACAATAGATACATTGTAATATCTAGAATCTACTTACGTACAGTATTTCATTCTCTTTCGAAAAAAATACCCACATCTCCTGCATTGAATGCTAAATGGAATAAAAACTAGCAGCAATCCTTTCTTCTCTTCAGAAGAATGACGAAAGATGATGATGATGATGCTGGTGAGGGTGGCGGTGTTCAACTTGTCGTACTACATAAACGTTCGCACGTACACAGCAGCAGACACAAAAACAAACTTTCAAGGCATACAGACAGCAGCAGACATGTTCCACCTTACATTCACCGCATTACTCCTATAAAAACAGCATGTGTGCTCTTTTCAACTGTTTACTTCGCTCGACTACCAACGATCCCATATGTATTTGCTATATCTTTCACAAGTTGAGATGATGATGATGAAGATGATGACATGGACATGGCAAGACCAATATACATAATGCAAATAGAAGATGTGCAAGGAAAATATAACATGCTATACCTTTCTCTCCTCCTTTTATACTACTTGTTCCCCCATTTTTATTCTTATTGGGTATGAATAAAACGACCAAAAGAAACCATGCAACTCGACAGCCAGACAAGTTCACTTTAGTTTACTAGTAATGGTTTCCATTCCCAACTCAACACACACACACCCACACTTTCTCTTCTCAGCGAGCTAAACGTTATGGGTGCTTCATCTAACACCACCAGTGTAATACTCTATAAGAATAAATTGAAGAAAAATGTAAGAGAAAAAGTGAGTGAGAGAGAAAAGATGGAGACGGAGAAAATAGAAATAGAAAAAAATTGTGAGGGGAAAAGCTTTCTAGGGAAAGTATAAAAGGGCAGCAGAACTTTGGGAAAGCACGCCAGTCCATATAAAAATCTCATAGACTTTCCAAGCACGACGGCATAATATTGCCTAAACTATACATTGATGATGCATATACGTGACTCCAACTATATAAGTATATCTTGTATATCCCTATGATACTCTTAAACTTTCTCCTTGTCTGAGTAAGCGATTCACTTGAATGTTCTTGTCTATATGTGTATACACAGTGTATTATATATTGACTAAGACTTTTTATTTCTCTGCTTCCGCCAAAAAACTGCATTTCCCTAACCGTCGTTAAGAAAAAGGAGTGGAGTATGAAAGGGAAAGAGAGAGAGCAGAGCGCAACGGAGCAAACCCATATAATTTTGTAAAACTCATCGGACATGAGAGAAAGAGAGAGAAATACTACTGCTGACTGTGTACCGCACTACAGTAATAGGAAAAGTAAAAGCACACGAACATAAAAAAAAATATGAGAAAGAGGAAGGAAAAGGGGAAGAAAAAAATAAAGATACTTTCCTTGCTTGTCTTTCATTCAGACTGTACAACTCGAGCCTCTCCGCCGCATCGGATACAGTTTTTTTTGTCTTTGGTTCTTCTGCTTATACACTTATCCCAATTCTTTCTTCTTCTTCTCCCTTTCTACTTATATAAATAAAAATATAATGCTGTCTAAAAATGGTAAAATTGCAACCATGTTCAGTGTTCACGTAAGAGGAAAAAAGTCATATACGAAGAACGACAGCAGAAACGAAGGAAAGGAAACGAGTTAGATATTTACTCGACACTACAGAGTTAGTTCTGAAGTTCAGCTTGCTGCCTTTCTCTACTATAACTATACAGAGTATTTTTTGACTACTAGCATCCATAAGTTTTCTTTCTGGTGAAAACGGGAAAAAGAGATTTTCTTCTTATTTTCTCTTTTTCCGTCGAGACGACTCGTTCTATAGAGCCACTAGCAATAATACAATGGTATCCGGGAGTAAATGGAGAGACACAAAAAACTCTTGCTCACAAAGACACCGCTTTCTCTCCCTTTTTTCCATTATGATTACTACTATTATTATTGTGTATTGTATTTTTGGAGAAGATAAGCTTGTAAAAATGTACTGCGAGTTTTAGGTACTTTTTGTGCATACAAAAGAAATCCATTTTTTATTTGGAGCAAACTCGTGTATTCCTTTTTATATAAGGGATAAGGAGCAGATATATATGTAAAATGAACCATTACGATGCATAAGAGCGTACAATTTCTTAAAATTCATTCAAAGCTTAATTTGCATAATAAGAGATATCCCATAACTTTTGCATTCATGGTTCTTACAATGTTATGTACGTGCTTTTCTCTAAGTGTCTATTTCACCAGAAATCTGTATTAATAAAAGGAATCTCAGCAAACATTCTCAGAATTTAATAAAATGTCGCGTGCTTTCCTATCACTTGTTTCTCGCTTTAAATATTTTGCAAATTGCAAGGAAGAAACCTTAATCTACGATTATAATTTATTGTAAAGAATTATTTATTATATCTCCCAAATGACAAACAATAAACGGCTGCCGTAAAGTTTTCTTTATGACTAATATAACTAAAAACGATTGCAGACTATAGTCTACGTTATGGACAATTTTATTATATTGTAAGGATGTATGTAGGCATGTATGTAATTCGCATAATATTAGGATGGCCAACATTGTGGTAATAACTTACACAGATAAGTTGCAATGATAAACTTATGTTTCATAAAAAGGCTTATAAAACTTTTATTCCTCATCATTAAAATTGTCGCAGCCACAACCAAAGGTAGAAATATCACCATCAATCGGAAATCTCATACCACCCAAACCTCTCACAGTCAACAGAGCAGAGTTGTCGGCATCTGAGATTCTCGGAAAATCTATATAAATCCATGGGGGTCACCGTGACATGATGGTAGAGAAAATGGCAGATCTATTTTTATCTCAGTTTACTGCCTTCTTAGTGCTACCAAATCTTTAAGTCTGTATTTATCTTGTATACATTCAATGATTATCTCTCAATTGGAATGGATGTCCTAATTAATCCTCTCAGAAAAGGATAAAAAACGAATGATTGACCTCCTCAGAGCTGTCATTGCGCCGCCGCCGTTGTCTCTGGAAAACTACTGACACTTGCTGCTCCCAAAACACTAATAATGTTGATAATGACAGGATCAGAGTAGGAGTAGGCGGATGTACTACCGAGTCCAAAAATAAATCGCACTTTCAATCATCCTCTTTAATTAGTAGGTCTCCAGAGTGCGTCATTATTACGCACATAGGTATATCAAAAAACAAAATCTGAGAAGCTTATCGAAAGACGCACAACTTTTTTTTTATATGCACTTTTTTCTGTATGTTTGGACAAGTAAAAACTCTCGGAATGTTTACACCACCATTTTTATCAGTGAACTTTGACTTTCAATTTTGGTTAGCAAGTTTATAACATAATACGCCATACATAACATATAAACATGTAGCATAATCAGATCCGCTTAAAATGAATAAATAATACTATATATTATAGCTTTGCCCATCCATTTAATAATTTGCAACTGAATTACTACTATATATTCTCGCTGGCTATTGATCGATCACCAGTTGGATCCATTTTAAGTAGGTATTTTTAACTCCAGCTACTAATCCCACTGCATAAATGTTTGATGAAAGAAACCATTAGTAGTAGAGATTTTCATCTGGCACCGTAAAGATGATAATGATGATGACTTCTATAATAATGGCTTAGTTATACGGTCATTACCCTCAATTTTCAAGGCAGATACCCCATGACCAATTTTATATGCATGGCTGTAAGAATGATGGCATCGCATTCACATCACCATAAAACTTGTTCAAAATCACCCAATTGAATTTTTCGCGTTTTCAACAAGATGGGTGTTTTTACATCCGTGTGAGAGGATGACAAAAATGTGAAAGAACGTGAGCAGCAGTCGACACGCTGAATGTATTCCTGATTTTCATCTTAATTCAACAATTCAAAAATGAAAACACAATAAGAGAACAACCCATGAAAGAAAGAGGAAGCAACAAATAATAATGAAATTGCTGCTCCTGCTGCTGATAAAAACTGCAAGATGAGATGATGCTGATGATACACGAATATAAAGTGTACATAGTAGTAAATTATGAAGTAGCCATTGGATGCTGACTATACGAGAAAGGAAATATTATTATTCGTTTATGCGTGTATACAGTGTAGCAATATAATGTGCTATTCTTACGCTTACATTCCTCCTAGTCAGGAACACACGCTCAACACAACGAAAAAAGTCTCTTTTATTTTGTCGGTACGGTAAATTTAATAATTTCATGCAGTGGGCCGCCGTCATCGTTGTTGAAGGCATTAGAAGAGCAGTATATCCTACAAAAATGTAATATGCGCCAGCAGCAACGCAGAAAAAACGCCAATTCTCAGCAGGTTTTCAGGTACATCAGAAGTGAAGAGAGCAGAGAATCGATTGTAGCAAAAAAAATGTATGTGTAAAAACAGTCTGATTCGTCAAATAGATGATGATAAAAAGAAGAAGAAGAAAATGCATTTATTTTTTCTCACGACTAAACTTCTATCACGATTTTGCTCAGAGGCAAATTTCATGGAAATGTGAGCAGGTGAGTAATGATGATGAGTTAGTAGAAGTAAGTCCTCCGCTTCTTTTTTCGCTTCTTGGAGGTGGGCCACATCAGAAGAGAGAGAGATGATGTATCTTGTTTTGTTAGGTAAGTATTAAGTATGTTGTATGGTAATATGATTAAAATATTAATAACACAACCGTTCTTTTTTCATGCATGAAATTCCAACCATTTTTTCACTCAAATTCTTAAACTTGATTTCATGTCGGAGATAAGTAAATTATTAAGATTTTTTAGATTAAAAATATTAAAATTGAAAGAAACGAATTATTTTGTTGTTATACTCACACTTTTTTATGCCTTTAAACTTGAATGCAAACTTACAAATCCATGATAATGGCCTAAGAAAATTTGATATTTGAAGGGAGGAAAAATAGATTTCTTTCTTACCTGTTTATGCATTTCTACGTTGAGCCCGTATGACATCTCGTAGTACTAGAGAAGCGAATATAAAGGAAAAAAATAAATAAACCACACTCATTTTTTTCTACTGCAGACATTATAAATGTTCTACATGCTACGCCGGTCATGTTTCTTTTTTGCACGAAAATATCATTGTCATTTTTGCAAAACAGCATAATCAACGATTTTCTATACTAGAGAAAAACGAAAG
>JAHZMV010007176.1:0-14530 GCA_027743765.1 Coecobrya sp. COE2
GGTGGAGCTCTCGGCGGCAGCCTTTAGACATTATAACTTAAGTGCGGACCCAGAGTATGTTCACATTTTGATTGATTATTTCTTCCCGCAAATAATTTTATTCTGGGGCAAATCCTAACTAAACCAGTAATTAAATACATTTTATATAAGTACAACATTTTAAGAATAAATTAATTATACTCAAGTATTATAGTTTCAGGTAGATACTTAACTTGCCTAATTTTAATTGTCTATTTGTATAAATCTTTTATCCAACATTACAAAAATCCATATGAATAAGATAATTACATGAACACAGAAAGCCATGTATCGCTTAACTAAAATAAGTAATTGATATATTTAATTAGACTTTAAATAAACATATTTAAACCAGAAAGCCAAGCCAAACCCGTAATTATTTCGATAAACATAATACATTGAACAATTATAAATTATAATTCATTTAGTACTAATTATTATTAACAATTGTATCAACAATAGCAAAGCACGCAATTGGTCAATCAAAAATAGTTTTAACAAAGTGTATCGTTAACTGTTAATGATTTCATTAAACTCATCATTTAAAAATACAACTAGAGCATGTCATAAGACCGGAACTTGGCTTCAATTTTCTTGAACTCCTCTGGAGATACACCTTCTAACGACCAGTGTTGAAATGGAAACTTTTCAATTTTCTCGGCGAAGTTCCCTTCCAGTAAACTAAGAATCCCGGCGGATGTTACCTTAAATTTAAAAAAAATAGAATATTCTTAAAAAAATACATACATAATTAAGCGGAAAATGGTTACCAGAAATGTGCGACATATATATTATTACAACGTTACCGATTTTACTGGAAGATCCGAGGTCAGGATTAAACGGGTGAGATTCAGGTGTCGTAACACAACCGAAAAGAGAGTGTCGGTTATTTTCGGCATTTGATCCAATCCTTTCAGCGATAACTTCCTCAACTCTGGAAAAATATAAAATGTGATTGTTAAAAGAATGGCAGGGAGTGCTACAGATAAAACACAAAATCATTACTTGCGAGTTTAAAGAAGACAGGGTTTTTCGCATCTTGCCCCACAAAAGCCACGTTTCCAAGCTCCTTGCAATGTTCCAAAGTGATCTCCTCCAGTGCTGGCAATCCATCCCACAATTTAACCAACGCCTTATTAGTTCCAGGCCATTTGATAAGCGTAATCCTCTTCAGGTTTGGACATGAATCAACAATCTCATCAGTCTTGGGAATAGCCACTTGATCAGGCTCCTTGGTAAAATGAAGCCGGATTTCAGTCAAGTTTACCCTCCGAATGTCCTGAAAGAAAAACTGGAAAATGGCCTTGGTATCCTGAAAGACCACATTCTCAGTTGGGCGTCCATCACCATCCAACCTACCACAAGCAATCCGTTTGCAGTCCACATTAATCTCCACGACTTTCAGAGCCGGCCAGGTTGGGCGCTGCTGCCTCCACTCTTCTCCAGGACCACTTTGCGAAGCCGCCCGAATTTCTACCCTTTCCAAGTTAGGCATGTTCACAGGCAACATACAAGAAGTAATGTTAACCAGCGATAGCACAGGTTTTCCCAATTCACGGGAATTTACCTCGGACCGATAAGGCCACTGATTTAACCAGAGAGAATTAACATTCTCGAGCTGGACCCCGTATTTAATACAGGTTCCCAAAAGTTCTAAAAACATTACTGAGCCAAACATATTCATTCGCAGAGCTTCCCAGTCCATCTCATCGTGATAGCAGCAAAAGTCAAAGGTCTTCAAGATAGTCTTATCAGGACACTTCCTGTCTCGCTCTTGAATACTTTCCTTAATGGAGTTAAAAGCGAACGCCAAGGCATGATGGCGAGCGGCCCAACCTTCAGGTAAGGTGGGCAACTTGGCGGTGGGTTGAAAGTGTGAACTGAACGGAAGGGAGACACGTTCCAGAGATTTGCCATTGTTCAAAAACACGCCGGTGAAATTGGTGACGTTTCCCATTTTAACCCCTTTCTGCTGTCCAATTCTGAGTGATTTGAGTTGAAAGAAAACGGGTGGAATGTCGTGAATTGCTGAAGGAGGATCCTGCTGTGCACGATGTTTTCTCTTGTTCATAGCCCTTCGTATATCCTCTGCACTGAAAACAGTCCTTCCTGCTCCATAATACTCTGCTTCAATACTCTCCAAATTGACCAAAGCCTCCAGAAAGTCTGATTCTTTACCATACGCGTAAGAAGACAAGTACTTCACTCGAAGGTGCTTGACAAGCGGTCCATATTTCTTCAGAAACTTGACAACATTCTTTCCGTCCTTTTCATAAAATTCAAAACCGGACGGGTTGTTAAGGAATGTTGTTTGTTGGAATGTTCATCTTCAAAAACGCTCCGAAACTTCGCTGGGTGTCATCTTCCCCAATCTCAATTTCGGGTGCCAATTCAGGATGTACCTTCAGGTAACCCTGGGTAATCTCCTTGGTGACCTTGCAAACCCTTCGAAATCTGAGCAGGTCATTCCACTTGAGATAAGGCAGGAGGCCGCCCTCAATCTAAAAAATAACAAAATCCAAACCAATTTAATATCATCATTATTGATTGACTATTACTATCATTATCAACAATAGTAATTAAGTCTCTTCTCATCTCACCACTGCTGCTGGAATACTTAAAAAGTCCATTTTTCTCCATAAAGTCTAAAGAATCACTGTCGAACAAGAGGTAGCGCTTTAACACTAATTGCTAAAATTCAGCAACAAAAACTAACAACACTATCAGTTCTAACAGAATCTATAGTTAGCTAACAAATGTAGTTATAACTTTAATTCAATTAACCAAAAGTCACCTTCAATCTGTTTCTGTAACTTATAATGAAATCCTTCTAGAAACAAGTTTCCAATGATAAGTTTCTGCTACTTTATGTATAAATAGCAGAAATTTATATTAGAATGAAAATAACAAAATTAAACCGAATTAGAAATTTTAAACCTAGAAAATTTTAGTCTTTAAAAATTTCCTGTAGCAAACAGCAGGCGAGGGGAGACCGATTTACATTTCTATCCCAGAGATTATTCCGTCTCAGCTTTCTAATCTCTTCTCTCACACGTAAAATCTGTAACAAGGAATGCACCAAACAAATTAAGAAAGTAGATATTATGTAATGTGTAGTGCTTGAAAAAATATGCCTTAAATACCGAACCGTTTCTTAACTTACAAGAGCATTATTAAAACGGCTCATCCTTCCTTCCACGAATTACTTGATATCATCCACTTGAATCCCTTCCCTATTCAATTCATTCTCCTCTTGTGTGAACAAACTGGCATTATCATCTTCATCCTCCGTCATCATCTCATCTTGACCACTGTCGCCGGAAATGTCTTCATAATTTTCTTGTTGATTATTGAGCTGGTCTACCCTCCAGAACATATCCCATACTGGCTGACCACCATGCCATTAGACTACGACGACTTGCATATGGCCTTGTGAGCAAATGACCGGAATAAATGTGTGTAAAAAATTGGTTAAATATTGAAACGCAATACCATCATGAGTGAGAATATAAGTTTTATTCACTTCAATGAAATTGATATGACAACAAATAGTAAAATGAAAGTATAGAATACGTTGAAGAATGAATGAATATAATATTTTAATACTGGCAATAGTTGTACCAAAACTGTATTAGAACCTATTTTAATTGATCAACCATCCGCCATCAATGACCACAGCTTCCCCAGACATCATTGTTGACAATGGACTGAGCAAAAACATGGCCAAATCCACCACTTCGCTTGGCTCCACTGGTCGTTTAACCACCAACCTTTTTGCGATGGTTTCCTGGATAAATGTATCAAGTACAGGATTATCAGCTTCTTGCACCATGGGTGCATTCACATAACCTGGGAGAATACAATTGGCTCGGATTTTATGGGGTCCGAGTTCCAATGCCATGGATTTTGTCAGGTTTTCCAGAGCAGCCTTGCTGGCAGCGTACATGGAGATGCCAACCGGGTTTGCGATTCTTCCAGTCTAAATAAAACAGAAAAAAAATTAGTAGAAAAAATTAACTCATGAGCTTCATTATTGACCACTGGTCACTCACAATTGAGCAGATGTTGACCACACTAGCTTCCCGTTTTTCTTCAATGGCTAATCTTGCCACAGCTTGTGTAACGTTCACAGTAGCAACCACGTTTACTCCAAAATGCCTATAAACACCAAAAAATTTAAATTTTACATGTTATCATTTATCTTTAACTTTAATTTAACCTACAAGTTGGCAGCATCCTTGGTGATATCCATAAAGTTCTGAATCTCAATTATCCCCGCATTATTCACAAGATGGTCAATCGGGCCAAAAGATTCTACCAATTTTCTCGTCGCTTCCCAATCCGTCAAATCCACAATTTCCGCCTTCACACCTGGCAAATCCTTTCGCAATTTCTGAACCGTTTCCGGATTTTTATCCAGCGTAAATACGGTCGCTCCATCGTCATGAAATTTTTCTACAAAAGTACGGCCGATACCTTGACCACCGCCAGTGATCAGGACTCTCTTTCCAGAAAATGAATATTGGAGTGGCATGGTGACGAGATACGCAGAATAAAAATGGCAATGTTCACAGATTGATGCCAGAAATGATACTAGCAAGTCATCACATGATTCTATTTGTCTGAAAGCAATAATTTCAAGGCGTTTCATGAACAAATTTTGTACATGAGTTTACCATGTAATTTAGATACTACATTGAACAGTGTATTGAGTGGACAATTTTTGGCTGATTTTTCATGTTTCGTGTTATGGTACATACTCGCTGTGCTACTCACTGTCAGTCTAGAGAGTTTTGTGACCTTGACAGTGAAGATGGTCTGAGTGAAGAAACATAAAGTGGTTTGGTGATTTTTATAATATTGGAAATATTCCATAGACCGGTTTCTATTGTACTGATAAAATGTCTAGAGCCAATCGCTGAATGGTTGAATCTCGCATGAGAAAATAGTAACAAAGTAATAAAAAAATTTATGCAGAAAGCCAAATTATTATGCAACTGTGGTCAATGAAGCATATAAATAGATGTTGCTTCAGATTGATAATTGCATAGCGAAAAGTGAATCAGAAAAGAAAATTGAGGAAAAAGTCGCCGCAAGAAATTGCAACCTGCACGGTTGATGATAATCAGTCATTATTTTACACTTTCTTTTTCAACTAATTTGATTGGTGATTTGGGGCAAGATGAGAAATTCACCGGAAAAGGTTATTTCTCCGACTCTTGTTCATTCCCTGTGGCTTCAGCGACTTGTAGCATACGTCTGGTACGACTGCATAGTTTTCTGGTATTTATTCTGAATCCCTTAATTCCAAACTAACTTTAATTTAAAAAATAAAATGTATATAGGTATGAAAACTGCCTTACTGAACTAAAAATTAATTCATATTACCAATATTCTTGTATCTAATTGAATCTAATGCAAATACCCTATTAAACTAATTTAGAGACAGTATTAAATTAATTATAAAAGGAGCTACATATTCTTTAACGCTATATATAACTATTCATACTCAAGAAAATCTAATTTGGCCATGTTTAAACGGGCGGTTATGGTGGGGAAAAATATGGAACAATTGAAACATTTTGTTCCTCAAGAACAAAACAGAACAACACAAAATAATTTTGCCTTGGAACAAATGGAACTAAGAACAATTTTGTTCCACCTTGGAACAGAACAGAACAAGCAATATGTATGTATTGAAAAATAATATTTTGGAACAAGAACAAAACAAAAGAACATATCAACAACACTGTTGCTGATCGACTACTTTGAAGGAAAAGCCTTAAACTTTATCATAGATCCTGTTAAGGAGGTGGCTTACGGAGCAGCGGTGAAAGCAGCCATGATGAATGGAGAGCAGGCAATGGGTCGACTTGACTTTTGCAAGATAAAAGATGTTACTCATGCTCAGGAAGTCAACTACTGGAAGATGAAGTTTGAGCAATTGAAAGATAAGCAATATGGAAGAGAAGAAAATTCTTGAAAGAAGATATCGGCCTTGGAAATTGCGAATATGAATTTTGCCAAGGTACGGGAAATGGAGCAAAAGATTAACGATCTTGATTCCAAACGTCACAGTCTCAAGAGTTTCTTTTGTAATATTCTTGGAGAGGAAATTTACTATTTTATGTACCTTCCATAACACAGTTGAAATTAAAATGAAAATACCCAAACAAGGAATTATTGTTTGTTTCATTTCATCCCTGCATTACACATGAGCTTTAGTTTTCCTGCTGTAACAACGAGTCAACGAGATTATTGATCCGATGGGATGTCGGATAATCTGGATAATAAACGGATTGATTCCAGGTAAAGAAATTAATTTTATCCTTTTATAAAGGTATATTGAAGACACCTTGATTTGATAATTATCTGGTACTTGTCTTTAATTAGGGATTAAACAAGGTCATACTTTAACATATTGGCAATATCTTTCTTTTTCTTGAAATAGTTGCGATAGCTCAGAAGTGTTTGTGTTTGAAAATGGCTTAAGATGACAACATAATAATTTAATTAATTCCAATTCCAACAAGTGAGTGACCACGTTAAATTAATGAGTTTATAGTTAAATAATAATAGTTTTCTAATAGGTGTGATGAATCGCTGGCCTTATATTGTGTAGTTTACACCGTTTTTATTCTTATTTCTCTCACTTACGATGTTAGTTACATAAAACGCAACCAACCCATAACATTTTTATCCATACCTCTTATTCTAATGCTATAAGTATGTCAATTATAAATTCTAGTAAGCTATCATAGTAATTCATTCTTGTATCGCTATCAATTAAACACACATTTCCAGCAGGTACAGCAATTATCGGAAGACTTCTTATCATCCTTCTGATGTACTTTCTATCCCAGCGACCCCAATGACGTACATGTTTCTTCCATTTCCACATCACATTCTTAGATTTATCATAAAGTAAACAAGGCAACAAAAATGAGGCTTCTAAAAATGCCAGGCCTACAAATGCTAAGCAGGCTGCTATCAAAAATGTAACCTTGTCATTTCGACTTAAACCTATATACATTCCACCAATACCGGTAACAATAAATGCAAAACAGCCACCAAAAATGCAGGTCGACCCACTCATTTCGAATTCCCTCAACACATTAGAAGTAACCCTAATTTCTTGATACAATGCAATCACTTTTATATTAAGATTTTCGGTTAATATTTTATTAACCAAAGCCATCTTGCATAGGTATCCATGGAACGCCAAAATTGATATCATGCGGGGATTGAGGGTTACTAATTGTCCAATATAGACCATAACTGGATACCTGAGAATCATAAACATATCCAACACTGGGGAAACCTGGTCTGTATTCAGGCCAGAGTATAATAAGCTGATAGGATCCAGTTGCAAAATTGATATCAAAATGGGAACAATGATTCCTCCTAAGACTTGCAGCAAAGTGATAATTACGATTAGCTGTAGTGCTACGACATTGTAGGATGAAGTACCTGAGGAAAATGTTAATTAATGAAATAACACATCCGGAAATACATTTTGATAGAATATTTGAGGATTTCCATACCAAGCTTATGATTAGTTAACCACTGCTTCTCTTTGTTATACGCCCAGTTAATAATTACAATCACATCTGGAGTATAAAAGTATCCAAGAGCATCCACTAGGAAGGAAAATGACATTGTTGCCACTTCAACAGCGACAACGTTCAAAATGTGTGTAGAAAGTGGTTCGGAGTTGAGGAGCTTATGATTTTGCCACATTGTAAATAATACGAGCAATACTTTCAAGCATGTTCCAATAGTGTAATAGATGTATCCATGTTTTGATTTTTGGCGCATGAACCAAGACCGATCTTTTGGATTCCAGTACACGGGATAAGGAAATATAAACCGGTTAATGAGATGATTTAGAGCATTGACTTGAAATGTCAAGGAGTACGGATTCACCGTTGAGTCCATTATTCTCTTCGATTTCGGTCTGCTAATATGGATAGAATATTTGAAAATATTAATTAATGACTAGAAACATTAACTAATGTACGGTTAATGTTTTCTTAGAAATCCATACGCAATATCTCTTCCGCTGACTTATGCTAATTCAAATGAAACTTACATAAACCCTTTGATGGTGCAAAATTATTGAGTATCTCGTATTACTCGGTATTACAGATAAAACTAGCTAAACATTGAATATTCGTTTTATAGAAGCTTACGCAATGCTAGATTTTTTGTTACTGTTACTCAAACAAAATGTTCGTATTGCAAGGTTGAAAATAGTTGCAAGCATTGTAAAATATTAATGCGAGGGAAAAATGAACTTAATCTTAATACAAGGAAAATGAAAGTGAGGTAAATGGTTTTAATACCAAACCGCAGGTATTTCATAACCCCGGAAATGAAAGGCAGAAATAATTAAAAGCTAAGTATTTGTATGTTTCTTTTATTCTGTCTTTATAACAAATTTGTTTCCGGAAATTTATATTGTATTTCCAGAAAGTATTTTAAACGTCATTTTTGTCCGAAAATGTAATAAATGCAGTTAATAACTTCTGGTTCGATATTTAATACAAAACATTCCAATTTATTTATTATAGAGCCTTGTGACTAAATTTACAAACGTTTTACCCTTTATAAACGAATACAATTTTCAATCTTTCTAAAATAACTAAAAATATGAAAGTTTCAGAGGATATAAATATGGATATAATAAACTTTCCATTATTTAGACCTGAGTTATCTAACTTCCTGCCTCTGCATGTACTTTCCAGTGCCAAATGAAATAAGAAACATTTTGACTATTTTGACTAGAAAATTTGACTATACATTTTAAGTTCCGATTTATGCCCAAGGAATTAATATTACTTGCTTTCACCATGTTCGGATATTTAATAAACAAGTTTGAGTATGCAATTGAAACACATGTAACGTAACATATTTATTATGAGAAAATATGACGGCGCCTACTCCTTTTATTTCAATGCTATAAGTAAACTAATCAAATATTGCAGCAACCTGTCATAATAATTCATTCTTATATCGTTGTCAATCACACCCGCCATTCCAGCAGGAACAGATATAACAGGAAGACTCCGTAACACAGTACTCATATGTTTCCTGTCTTTGCGTTTCCAATGACACAAACTCTTTTTCCATTTCCACATCAACTTCTTCGATTTATCATATAGAAAATAAGCGAATAAAAACGTAGCTTCGAGAAATGTCAGGCCTACTATAGCTAAACAAGCTGTCATGTAAAATGTAGATTTGTCATTTCGAATTATACCAATATACATTCCTCCAATACCGGTAACAATAAACCCGAAACATCCACCAAGTATACAAGCCGAACCACTGACTTCGATTCCTCTTAACACGTTGGAAGTAAGCCTTATTTCCTGATACAATGTCACTACTTTGGAATTAAAATTTTCGGTTAGCATTTTACTAAGCAAAGCCATCTTGCAGAGGTATCCATCAAACGCCAAAATTCCCATCATTCGGGTATTCATGGTTGTTAGTTGACCAATATAGATCATAAGTGGGTATCTTAAAATCATAAACATATCCAACACAGGTACATATTGGCCTTTACTCAGGCTAGAGTACAATAAAGTAAAAGGATCCAATCGCAAACTTGATATGACAATTGGAACAATTGCTCCTCCCACGACTTGTACAGTTGTCAGAATTAATATCAATTGAACTGCAACGATATTATAGGATGTGGCCCCTGTTTAATGAAATAAAATGCTTAATGAAACCTGGACTCCAGAAATCAGAGGAAATACAAAATAGTGACTACAGATTATGATTGGCATACCAAGGTTATGATTAATTAACCACTGCTTTTCTTTTTTAAACGCCCAGTTATTAATTACAATCACTTCGGTAATATAAAAGTAGCTCAGCGGATCGATAAGAAAGGAAAATGTTAATGTCGCTGCTTCAACAATAACTACAGTTAAATACTGTCTAGGCACTGTTTCCCTGTTGAGGATTTGTCGAGTTTGCCATAACCCAAGCAATGAAATTAATACCTTCATACAAACCCCAACAGTGTAATAAGTGTAGCCATATTTTGGTATTTTTCTCATGCCCCAAGTCTGACGTTTTGGATCCCAATAGACGGGATAAGGAAGAACAAATTTGTTGATGAAGTTGTTTAGAGCGTTGACTTGAAACCTCGACGGTTTGCGACAGATTGATTGTTTTAGTCGTGTTTTAGGATTTGATCTGTCGAGAAGAAAAGACAGTAAAATAATTAATGGAGTAAATAATTTATGATTCTATTATATTTCTGTTTGTTGGTTTCGTTAGGCATCTGTAAGTATTCCAAATAAAATACAACTTACTTCAAACATTTTCTTAAGACGAAATCCCGGAATAAAGGTGACATGTTCTAAAAAAATATATCGAAAATTTTATATTTGACTAGATCCTAAATTGACCGCATCTGATTAACTGTTACGCAGCCGTCATAACTTACATGTTATATATTATATAGCTGCCATTGGCTGGAATAAATGGCAACTATAAATCGAACAGTGGCGAATCCAGCGGGGACCCGGATCCAACGTAATGTAATGTTAAACCCCTCTACTACACATTATGTTAAAACCAGTCGGGGGGTTAAATGCTTCTCTGTCCACCCACTGATTGCGCTACTGAAAGCGGAAAACAAGTTACCAAATTTAAATACAAAGTTCACCTCAAATAAAATGCTTTTAGTATCTAATTACATGTATTTATTATAGGCTGTTAAATGAATTTCATATGCAAATAAAGATTACATACATAATTTTTAATATCCAACGATAAAAGTCAAATTTACTTCCCGGAAATCCGATTTTTGAAAATTGCTTAGGATTATAACAATGCACGGAACAATCAAATACTAATAAATCTATTAATGCTGCTAAAAAACGTTCCGTTTCATATTTCCTTATATTTATCCTCAACCTTGTGGTTACCTGTATGCATCATTTGTATTCTCAAAGTTTCCTAGTCAACCCATATATTTTAGGAATACATATAATATCGTCAGTCTCATCTAAAATGGAGCCAACGCAATGAATTTCCTTTTAGCAAAGGTGCTATTGCAAAAAAATCCATTAAGAAAAGGTGCTAAAGCAATTTTTGGGACGAATTGAGAACGATATACCAAAATGATCCCCATCAAATTTCCAGCATTTTGGTATATCGTTCTCAATTCGCCCCAAACATTGCTTCAGCACCTTTTCTTAATGGAATTTTTTTTGCGATAGCACCTTTGCTAAAAGGAAATTCATTGCGTTGGCTTCATTTTAGATGAGCCTGACGATATGTACCCTTCGTTTAGTTTCTGCATGTAGTTTTATGTCACTGGATTCCTGTCACATGTCCAGACTAAATTATTTATTTATAAACGTTTTCAGTGTCAGTAATCATGTCTTTAACCAACACAGTGAAACTTTCGCGATTATGGGGATATTATTGTTGGTAAGATATCGTGTATAAAACCATCCATATTAATTCATTCTTGTAATCAATATTTCTTAAAACACTTTTCCCGTAAGTCTAAATTCTAAGTGAAAGTTAAAAGTCACACAATTAGTTTCTACGCAATTAGTATGAGCTCAATTATATTGGAATATTTCCGTTCTGCATTTTTTATTTCTCTTTTCAAGCGCATTGCTCAACGGATTTTTGGGGATTGTTGTTTAGCTTTGGATGTTTTAGGAGGTTAAAATTATAGGTTTTCTCAAGAGTAAAATGATTCCCAGTGTTTCTGAAATGGAACAAAGACTAATGAATAGAGATATTACATCGTTACAGCCTATAAAGATTCCCATAGGAAATGCTAACTTGCTGATAATTTAACACCTATTGTATTACTCCACTTTTGTTTTACCCAGATAGTGAATTTATTGATGTTGTAATTAAAATTAACCTTCAGTTACAAGTTGGTCCAAGGTTAATGCACGGATTACTTTTTATTCTTTTTATCAAACTCATCAATAAGGAATTTGTAAAAAAGTGATTTTATTGCAGAAAACATTAATATACACAGTGATGGCATCGAGCACGATTATGTATAATTCCTATTATGGCAAGTTTTGTCTAATTTTTCCCAATGTTCCCATTATTCGTATTGATTCAGAGAGCATTTGTAAGCTTGCCAATTGGTAAAATGCCGGACCCAGTGATTCATAACTAAAATCAAATACAATAAATTATTAAAATTAACGCATTCTTGACAGCACAATGTATGTAGATTA
Source organism: Coecobrya sp. COE2 (assembly GCA_027743765.1). Taxonomy (NCBI): domain Eukaryota; kingdom Metazoa; phylum Arthropoda; class Collembola; order Entomobryomorpha; family Entomobryidae; genus Coecobrya; species Coecobrya sp. COE2. Next base: position 12,255 of record JAHZMV010007176.1, read on the forward strand.
CATAATGATTATTTCGGTAAGCTAACTGATTTTATGGCCTTGAAGCACCGGACATGCCCCATGATGAACATCATTCCGAGCTGTACCGTTTCTATAGAGATTGTACCAAAATGTCGCGGATCTTTTAATGGGTCTTGCAAATACTCCAGCTTCACAAAATGGAGTGTAACCTCCATGCTCCGGTTCTGCCAACTACATTCAAATCCTCAATTTTATGATTGACATTCGAAATCAATTAAATATATCGTCGTGTGTAGTGTGTTCCTAATTCTTAATGACTTTGTACTCACGTAATAGAGCAATGTGGCCACTCTGTCACCCTTTTCATCAATTTCCTCCGTAATTCTGTCGTCTTCTTTTATTTCTTCTAGATTTTCATCAATCTGAAAACAGAAGAATATTTAAAGAAAATATTAATGTGATACCTATGTAAAATTATCTCATGTAACAACTTTATTATCTTAACGCACAACGTCACTATGTTGATCGTAAAATCTTCCGTACGTATACTCCACATATTGAATTCTATCTTCTTTATCCCAGATATTTATCCCAGTTACCATATCAGCCAACATGAAAATTTTCTCGAGAGGCGTTTCCTCAAGGATTCCTATTCCCACTGAAGTTCGCCATCTAACTAACTTTTCCACTGAATTATCTCCAAATGTTAGAGATGGCTTCAAAGTTGCATTTTGTGACATAAACTCAATCAATTCATCAGTTGTATTCTCGCCAATCATTTCATAAAATTGGAATACTGGCGGAGTTTCCGACAAATGTTCCACTTTAATTGGATTTATATACAGATACGGATGTCTCCTATTTTCGTAAAAGCATTTAAGACTTTTCTGCATGGAAGGTGTTTGCGATATGTTACCACGACAGAGATCCATGAATTGAGCTTCTGCATGAGATGCATTGCCAACTCCCCGATTTTGATAGAAAAGCGCCTTTCGTCTGGAAATTCGTTTTTGTGGGATGGGGTTGCTGTACATGTTTATGAAAATGTCAAATTCCGTTTCGTTTTTGTTGAATACTCGATTGTGCTGATAAAAATATTTACTAAATGACAACGGGTAGGATAAATATTATGTGCAATTTTGAATTTCTTAAAATATTACCTCTTGTATCGAAATCATCACCAGAGCAAGGGCAAGGTCGTTTGGCGCACTATCATCGGTTGTAATTATAGCATTAAGCTCCAACAATGTTTGGTTTACGGCATATTGAAGCCATTCGACTGACAGATAGTAATATTGTCGGTAGAGGGCAAAAACACCAATTTGGAGGGCAAACGCTCCCATGCTATGAAGTGGACTCATTTCCACTTGGGCAGGAATATTTTCAAATTTTAAAGCATCAATGATCTCCTCCATTTTATATCCCTGTATTTCTTGAATATGGATGAAACTTTCCAATGACATGAATAATTCAGTCAGTCCAACCCAATTGGAAGAATTTGATGAATTTGCTTTTTCCCAGTTCAGCTCAAGAATTTCGGTTACATTCTTTTGATTATCCTGATATTCCTCTGAGCTTAACAGTTTTCGAAGATCGGAAACAACTCCTGCATATCTACTGGTCATTCTATGACCGAGTATTGCGCTGGAGCCAACAATTTTACCTCTTTCCTCTGGCGTGCTCTTGTTTTCCTTCAGATTTTTCATGGCTTCCCCAGTAGACTCTTCGTAGTCTTCTAGGTAATTATCTATTAAATTTATCTCCGTGTTAATTAGTTCAAAACGCTTTGTCAACACTTCTACAATTTCCTCCTCTTTCTCTGCCCACACGGCATAATCCTTTAAAGTGTTTAGAATTCCAAACATTGTTCGCCTATTATTATTGCTTTCTGTCTGATTTGTTTCATTTTTTGGGACAGGCAAAAAATTGGTTATATTTTGATACTCGTCAGTCTCGATGATGGACAAAATTTCACTACAATAAACTGATAGAAAAGTGAACAGACACGGTAAGTATTTCATGGACGACATTTTGGCACAGACAATTGCATTTGTGGTTGGAAAATGCTTGGTGAGCGTTTGTGTGAATCATTGACAAATTAGGCATTCAATGCAGTTCAAGGATAATAAATACATAATAAAACTTTAGTAACCTTGACAATTATGTAGTTAATCATTTCATTAATCAATTTGGATGCAGAAAATGATGAAGAATATTTTGATGTCGGTTTTATGGGTAGCGTTTTTATAATAGAGAATATATTACTCAAGCGTGATAAATTCATCACTTTAGTATTATTTTTTCGTGCTTTTTTC
>JAHZMV010007177.1:0-23494 GCA_027743765.1 Coecobrya sp. COE2
GAACCCTTCTTATACTTATAAATTTCCGGTTATAACCGGATCGCTTGTGCTAGCATCGCTAGAAGTTAAACACCTAAAAACAGTAAACATACACCTTGCTTGTTGATAGGTCAAAGATCCTCCTTTTTCATATTTGACCATGTTACAAGTTTGTATATAATAGTTGAAGTTTAAAATATAGCAATATTGTTAAATAATATAAGTTTCTGATGAATTTGGGTTGAAATGAAAATTATAAACAATATCTGCGAGAAGGTTTGGTTTCTTTACAACAACAACTTTAGATTCGTTTACGTTTTAAAAATTATTTAAACATTTTTTTCTAAATAAAACTAATATATTCTTAATGAGATTTGTACGTTTCTACAAATTAATTAGACAGTGACATAATGACTGACAATGAGTAAAAGTTGAGCGTGTGTATGTCACGCTCGATAGTATACCACGAATACATTATTTTAAATATAAACTTCATGTAACAATTTGTTTGATGAATCACCTGCCTTCTACAACATTAGTTAGTAATTCTAGCAAAACTTTTCTGTTTGCAGGTTTAATGATTTTTTTCTTTTGTTCAGCAACATTTTTAAAAAACATCTTTCCAAAAATGTACTCACCTCTGTGTGCTCCTTGAGGACTTTTGACATTTTATTACCTCATTTATATACATACTTACAACCAAAATTAATGCATATCTCTGATATAATCATGTGTTACAAGTTCACCATACACGCATTATGAGTGTTTTTTTGGCAGAAGGTCATTGATGACAAAATTGTATATATAGGATACATGTATATTTCATCTAACAAACTCTTCTAACAAAAATTTTTACACACAGTTTATTTTGCCGTTAATTTTTAATATTATGATATGCAGCGCTTATTTTGATGATATCTGTCGTCTGCCTGAGGTCTGTAGGTCAACATAAGTCTCCGTAGTTATGCTTGTAGAAAAATACCAGTTACCACCAAAATAAAGCAATTCCATTCCCTCAACCATCACCACAGCCAAAATTTCGTACAGAAATATTATACGCAAAGCGACAACAATATTTTCCAAGATTGACTGCGAAAAGATTAGCGAGTGACACCAGTGACACGTGTGATGTATCATCATCATGAGCAACATATGAATTCAATTGTGCATGAGTAGTCAGGAGTCAAAGGGACTGTTTTTCACGGTGACGGTTCTAGGAATTTTATTCCATTATATATTTGCACATACAATTCACTTGCTTTTATGTATTTTTAAGGAACATTCGTCTCATGCTATAAAATACGGTCATCCGTATTTTGGCATCAAGAAACACAAACTTAGGAATTATCAATTTATTGTTACGTGAGCAAGTCTGGAATGTAGCTGGAAAGAAGTCAAGAATTGTTAAACGACCTCTGTAGTATTGTACACAATGAAGCCGTTAGCTAAGTAGGTATACAATCTTAAAAAAGTCGATCAATCAATTTGCATTATGGAAGTTTAGTTGCAGGATAAAAACTTTGAAGATTGGTAAAAAGTGAAATAATTTTAACAAAGGTCCGCAAACCAGAATTGTTAACCACAACAAGTCTATGAATAGACACAGACAAAGCAGCATTTTGTACCTGAATTTCTAAAATCAACATAAATATATGAAACTGCATTGTTTGCATGTAAAATATAAAAAGTGCAACGCTTACAGTTTGAATCAAATATAATCAAGTTAATAGCCAGATACCAGTCAGCAGATGAAAAAAGACCAAACCTTTATAGTGATGATGACGATGACGATGCGACAATGCATTATTTTCTTGAAAAAAAAACAGCAAATCATGTACTTTTTTGGCAGATGCAGCACTAAATTTTCATCCGCACAATAGTACCTATAATACACATGTACCTAGTTATATTGCACCTAGTTTATAACTCTACAAGGTAATAGTATAGAAATCATGATAATGGCAATGGATTTGTCGAGTGAAGTAAATAAAAATTTACGTGATGTGTTCCATGGAAATGCTGATGTAAAAATATTTTGGTTCTCTGTATCATATCATATCAAACGTCTAAGTTCATCCTTTCAGAGATGTAGTTGGCTAAAAAGATAGTAAATAACAGGATATCTAGAGTCGCCAAAAGGCATACCATTATTCTTGATTCGTCTATGATGAGTACGAGAAAACTTACGGGAATATCCAGCCACGCTCTTGAGCATCTTATGTCAAATAACAAAATGTCAAGTAGAGAGGAGACACACAAAATGCTGAATATACACATAAATATGTATGCTTTTTACTTACAATGTTGCGTATGCTGACCCTGTGTAACTCCAGGATATGATACACTTAAATTTCGGCCGCAAATAAGGAACAAGTGAAGTTCTGAAAGAAAATTGTCTGGGCACAAATAGATGTCATAAACTATGTATGTGAAAAATTAGGTAGTGGAATGTTATAACAAAGATTTACCAATTGAATGCTGGTTGCAATTACCAAATGAGTAGATCATGAATCCAACTAGTCCAAAAGTTTCATCCAAGATGAGGGTTCCAGCATTCCATTTCCTCTATGTACTCTCCGCCTGATTTCAAAACTGTTCTCTAGACTAACAAATTAAGCTCATAAATTTGCAAAAACGCTGGCATAAAGAACGTGTGTCGTTCGTTAGCTTAAAAAGATAGGAAATACATGTTGTGAGCTAATACGGATAAACTTTATGTTCCATATTAGTATGAGAAGCCATGACTCACCCGAGGACGAATTAAAATTATTTCAATGACAAAGGTCTTACGAAAAGGAAGAGTATCATGAAATGGGAAGTGTTAGGTAATCAGCATACATTGCAACATCAGCAGTCGTTCATTTAGGGTTTCCTGTCATTTCTATTATATAAACCCTTAAATCTCCTCATTTTATAGCACACTGTTGACGTATTTATGATTAGTAATAGCGGATTTATTTATATTCATCTGCTTAAATAATATAATCAAATTACCACAAAATTATGTTTTACTATTGTTAATTAACAACAAAAGATAAGAAACTATTAAAAACCAAACATCAAGACATTATTTTTGTTCACATTCTTCTTGCTTGTTTCTAGTTAAATGGAAAAAAAGAGTCATTAGCACAATGTTTTAATGTGTCTCCATCACAACTCGACATACACACTTCATTATGAAAAGTCTGTTGGAAAAATTAATAACAAACTTCCAATTTACATAGTAAGCAATAAAGCATAATGATATTTTGATGGTATCGAATGAAAGGATAATCATTAGACACACAAAAATTATGTTTTTATTTAGTACATATCCCTACACAGCTTCTTCTTACACTCAACAACAATGTACAACGTACAACGTATCAATTTTTAGGAATAATTTCACACAAGAAAATGCGTGTTTGCACATTCTATTTATTAATAAGTTAGTTGTAACTATACTCTCTACATTTTCTGCTACTTTCAGAGTCTGACCAAGATTATAGTAATACAAACAAGTTCCTTTTAAATATTAATATTCTACATTCATTCATTTTCTTCTTTTTTTTGATTTTGGATGATAATTCGTGCATTATGCTCATTGAAGCATTACATAAACAATTGACTAGCTTCTCATGATGATCATGACGATGAGGTGAGTACTGTTACGTTTTTTTCAGTTTCTGTAAATGTTCAAGTACCCGTTCATAATATCTGTGTGTAGATGCGCATATTCCTTCCACTTTACATAATTTGGCTAATTGATGATTATAATTATAAAGATGAGGATGATGTTATCATTTTTAATTTTGTAATAATAATAAAATAAGTACCTAGACAGACGATAAAAAGAAGAAGAAATTATATATAAAAATATTACGTTACATTTCATTGTTAATGAGAAAAATGATGATGAGTCGGTATTCACAATAATGCATTGCCACTTGTCTACCAGTAACCTTGACAGTAAAGGCTACCTTGCGCATTATTATTATTTTCCAAAAGAAGATAATGTAACGCATATCGTCTCTATCCCTGATTCATTTGCAAATGGACGGCATCAAGAAACAAGGACATGCTGTCCACCGTCACTGTCATCACTGCACTCCTTCGTGTCTGCTCCTCAACAAGGAAAGCACCACCTCCACTATTACTGGTTTCGTAGGTGGAATTTCCAGATAAAGGTACAATCGGAGAAGACCGAATTTCTCCATTGGCAGTGCGTAGAGTACTGGCATTGGAACTACTACGACGTAGACTTGTGCCTTCACCAGAGCTATTCCTCCTTCTGTCACCTCTGTTTCGATGGACGGATGACCTTGTCGGTGTTTTTCTCACCAGGATTATGTTAGTACTTCTTCCTGGTGAAATTAGCTCGGCAGCAGTGGTAGAAGTTCCACTATCCCCGCGAACATTTCCCACGACAACCAGGCTTGTTGTGCTATTCTTATCGTCAATGTTTGTGTCCTCCTTACGATCATGTTCAGATGCACCTGTTTCTTTCCCGTTAATCGATACCAGGTGCACCTGTCCAGTGTCATCATCAATCTCTTCTTCACCATGGTCACTGTTGTTTGCACTCAGGTTTAAATCATCCCTGTTCTTGTTGTCATCCTCATCATCGTCGCCAAAGTCACTGTCAAAAAGTTCCAAGTGACGAAGTAAATGAGCGTCTATAAAGGAGTCTGGATCGTTGATCTCGTCATCTTCGTCGAGACTAACGTCTTTATTGTTATGGTTGCTGTGACTTAGTATTGAATTCATGGAGCGACTTCTTTGTTTTAGGTGACTGGATGTCTTTCTTTCTTGCATATCCCCACGTCCTTTCTTATCATTACCCGAATTTTTCTTATCAATTTTATCAATGTCAGTATCTTTACCATTCTCAAACGATGGTGACACATGGCTATATTGACGCGCGCAACAGCATTCATCGCAACAGCAATTGCATGAGATTTCATTGCAACAGAAGAGACATCCTCCACATTTGCATCCGTATCCGAAAAAATCCGGTGTATCAGGTAATAGAGCAGAGGGAGATGTTGGTGGTGGTGCTGGCTGAGATGAGTGCTTACTGTCATAACCAATTATATCCAGTCTAATTGGAGTGGATCGACTTTTGTGTCTTTTTATTTTTGAGCATAGTCCACCTCCTCCTATTCTATTAGAAATGAGCACATTCAGCTCTGTCTCCGCCGCTGCCCACTCCAATGAAGATTTAGTGCGGCGATGGCGATTGGCAAAGTTTGGTGGCGGTGAAGTGGCTGAGAATTTTCTGTAAAATGAGATGTCATCAAGACGATAATGTTCGTGAGAAGGAGGTGGAGATTTTGGTGGCTGCTCAGCAGGGGCTGAAGAATATACATCGCTTTTGATCATCTTCGCGTGATGATTATGCAAATGATTTTGCTGGCGCTGTGGGATCAAACCGGCGCTACCATTGATATCCTCTCCAACGGTATCATTTTGTTGTTGTTGCTGCTGCTGATCATGATTATGTTGATCGTCATCTTCATCTTCATCACTAGCATGCTGATTATTATTATTGGTACTGAAAGAAGGATGATTATGAGGATGACCACGATGAGATTTCTGTTGACCGCTGTTCTCGTAGTAATGATAATGGTGATGATGGGAGTGGTGATGATAGTGGTGTACGCTCATATGTCCATGGCAACGATCATCATGATTATCCAACTCTTGTCGCCGTTCCTTATCGACATCATCAGCATAACAATTTTTCTCTATTTCTGATGGCGTATCGGTAGCAATGACTCGAAGATCACTGTTTCCACTGCTTTGATGCGTCGTATTATTATTGATATTTTGATGCGATTCGTCTTTGGGTGAGTTAGTAACGCCATCACTGCTTGTATTGGAGCTATTATTATGCAATAACTGTAATGGTTCAGGGTTGTCTTTTGAATCAGTATAATTTGGAGACCTTTGTCCCACCACCTTTTTGGTGATTTCTTTAAGGATGGTAGTACCACTACCACCATTTGTTCTATTATTTGCGCTACCAATTTTAATCTCACTTTCCTGCTTATTACTATGATTATTGTTGCCGTTGCTGCTATTACTGCTATCGCTTGAGATGGGCTTTCTTGAGTGGAATGTGGAAGGATGATCATCAGATTTTGGTGAAGATGCTGTGATCTTTTCACCCTTGTCATTGAAATCCTTCTCCTTTGGTGAGGATGCTGAGGATGATGATGGGTAGGTAACTACGACAGAAGGTGGCGAGGGTGAGAGTGCATCAAATTGCAAAGGTGATTTGCTGACCCGACCTAGATCCTCAGGACTTAGAGCTGTCAATGAAGATTTTTTTCTGCGAAGGGTATTCTTTCGAGGAGCATTGTCCTTCCTTCCTGTTGTATGCAACTTTCCTCTTGTTCTTCCCACAGCCTTAATGCCACCGTTAGTCCCCTGAACATATACACGGCTGGTGCTAACACTCAGCAGTGTTGCCAAAGAGCCTAGTGTATCTTCAACGAGCTCTTGGCTGCTCGGAGATTTCAATGAGGTTGGAGAAGACCGAGAATGGAGAATGGGGTAAGGTGAGACGTTCCTAGTTTTATTCCTACTGTTTCCACGACCACTACTGCCGCTGCCTGTACCAACGGCCTCAATCACAGACATGACGAATTCTCCCACTGTTTCTCCACCAAATTCTTCCGCAGAATGAGCCATTTTCTCAGGAGCAACACGCACTACTTTAAATACAAACTGGCCTCAACACCATTTCTGATTCCATTTACTCATTCTCAGGGAAAGGTTCTGTTTGACACCTTTGAAGAATGATTCTCTCACAATGAAAGGCGTCTTCAGTCATGATTAAGAATTACATTTCCAGTTTTCTCGTCTTAAGTATGACAAAAACCTTAGCAAATTGCATGTTGCCTGCAATCCAGGCCAACAGGAGCCAACTAACCGAGCATGTTTGTTCTGCGGGCTGTTAAAAAATATAGTCTGGTTGTAAAAAGCCTGCTAGTCTTTTTCTGCACTCTCTGGAATGTTAATATTATTACTATTATTATTGAATCTAGACAAATCGAAGTGGACAAGGAAGCACCAGCCACCGCTGCGCTGTTACTTTCTGGAGCTGTCATTTATTTGTTTGTGAGTCGGAGAGTTAAAGGCAGCTATTATTATTGCTATTACGTGAGAAGAAGAACAAAGGCTGAGGAGTAATAGCAATAATATATTATCTTGTATGTGTGTGGTGTTTAGTGAGACGAGCACATAGTGTGTCCTTTATCTTTTCCATGAGATGGCCAAGCAAGAGGAAATAACAGCAGGAAACATCAAGTGTCATGTAGACATGGGATAATACAAGACAAAGCAGAAGACAAACCTTATAAACATGTTTGCATAATAAAAATGGGCTTCGTATAAACCGAGCGCATATTTTACATACCTCCATGTAATATACTTCTTAGCGAGCGAGGTGGCTTCCAGAGATATGTATGGGTAGTCATAATGGTATTGGTATTTGATTTGGTCGAAAAGGAAACACTGGATTGCTTGTTGTTGGAGGGGTCTATTGTCTGGAAAAAAAATATATTGCATCAGAGAAACCAAAGAAACTGGAGCTGAATGGAGTCACACACTCACATGGAGTCATCGTGTGAATCCTTGAAAAACTCAACTGGAGAAGGGAAAGAAATAACGGCACAAGCAAAATTTAGTCAAAACCGAACAAACACTGACATTGATACTATCATCATCATCGTCATCGTCGTCAGTTTTTGTCGTTGTGTTGCTGCTGTAAAAATTACGTTTTTTCCGAGGAATGGTCCCATTAATACTATACGAGGAGCAAATGTGTCAGGGACAAAAACTAAATAAAAGAGAGAAGGAAAATAGATGATAGGAGAGTGAACGGAAGGAAGGAAGAAAAAAAAGTGCATTGGATTGAATAGTCTTTTTTTTGCTCGTAATAAAATAAATGAATGTTGTGTTGTCCCTACCTTTTTCTTGTAGTGGTAATTGTATGTAGTGGGAATTGGAATTGGAAATCATCAAATTTAATATAGTTTGTGGTCTTAATAATAAGAACATTTGTATAGAGGTATGAATGACGAAGTCATTCCAAATTCATGTTCAAACATATATGCAGCAAAGCTTAACAACGAAATTCTACATGCAATGTAATCAGCATTTTGAGGAACATTTCAGAAGCAAAATAACTAGATAATATCTGCTTATCATGCATGAGACACCGAAAAAGTGTTAATAGGAGCCAGGTCTTCAATGAAATTAGGTCTTTAGACAATATACTGTGAAGGTGAAATAAATTACAGAGTCGCATTAAGAGTAAACTATTATAAAATATGCACATCAAATATCGAATAAACTGATTGCTTTCATCAATGAACTAACCTGAATTATTGCAAGTATTTCGTACCAACGAAAGTGCTGTACATATGAATTCCTTTTTTGCAAAGGTAATGTGCGCATTTCTGCTGGTTATTGTTTATTTGCGAGAATTCCCATTGAGAATTTGTTTACTTATGTATACAGAGTGGTTTGTTAATAAACTTCAAATCTAAATTAACGAAGCAAACCGAAATCGGTTGTTTTATTATGTCGTTGAATGAGGCCTCAGTCAGAAGTATGACAATAGAACCCTGTTGACCAGATTTCTGTAGTTATGTAATGGTGAAATATATGAAAAGTATGGAATTCTGGATTTCGCAATATTAATAGAATATTCAATAAGATATTTTTTCCGAATTTATATGAGCAGATTTTCGAAGACAAAACATCAAGTTGGTAGAATAGAATAATGGAATTATTAAGAATTTTTCCAAACAAAAAGAAAGAAAAGCGAGTCCTTAAATATCGATGTGCTTAAAACAGAGAAAGAAAACAAATAAACCGGTTGCGGAGATGGCATGAGAGCAGAATAGAGATTCATCCCGTGCGAATTTACATCAAGCACACAATTCTATACGTACTTAGCATAAGCTTCTGTCATCCAACTCATTTTAATTCCGTGAAATTTATTTGTATTTTGTAACATCTGCTGACTTTTCCGAGCTTTGTTCTTCTAAAGCCTCATGAAGAATGCATCAGCCTCACAATTGTCAACCATTTCTTTTCTTATGATGCACTCCACCAGAAAAACATATTACATTGTTCTGCCAACTGTCCGTATAAACAATTGCAAAAAACGGAAGAAAAACAACATTTGTGGAACATCTCAGGCACTTCATATTTTTTGAAGCTTAGCTCAACGTAATGAAAGAATGTTGAATTTGCAACTTGTTGACAAAATTTTGGCTAGAACATTCAAGATAAAGATAGAACACAGACAGTTTTTACAGCGTCAGACCTTAAAAACGCATTCAAAGGATACCAAAACTCCACGACATCAAATTACGCTAGTCTGTTTCCATGTTTTCTTTAAACGTAATTAGCGGCGGTTAGCGTGAAAATGAAAGCAATGATAACGGACACTTGAGAGTTGAAAGCCTCTTTATTAAGTAGAAAAGTTATTAAATGAAATAACTTTATGTGAATATGTGTAGTCTCTCTGGCCGTCCTGTCCCACGCATGATATCTGTGAAGTAGATTTTCCTTTTACAACTGCTGCTGTTTGTGAAACTACTATTTCTATTCTATTAAAGAGTACTGTTTGATTTTTTCGCTACTTTTCTATATTTCTATTATTTAGACTATTTTCCGCGTAGAGTGTACATTAATTAATAAACCATGTATGCGAAACTCCATTTGTCTGTTTAATGATAAATACTTTGTGTAACGAAAAGATAGAAATGCAGATTAGAGAAATATTTAGTTTCCACAGGAATCAAAGTTTTTACTACTGACTCCACTAATACATTACGGAAGTGTCTTGTTTTCTTTTAATTTTAGGGTTCCTTCGAGCCTGCTATTCCCATTCCCACAGTTTATTTTGTAAATGACCATAGTATGCTTTTAGTATTATGACCGTTTCCATCCTCCTTCTTGCTTGCATTTGGTAAGTGTATTCATAATGTCTTATTCTTATTCAGTCTATTTATCAGCATCAAATATAGACCAGAGTAGTTGTTTAAATGCAAAGCCATGCCATTTTCAGCGGAATTTTTGACAGCATCCAAATCTCTAGTCAAATGTTTTGCACTAACTTGATAGAATAAATGACTTTATGCATATTCATAACAATACCAAAAGTATAGCAATACTAATGAAATTAATAAACCGCAAGCGAGTGGAATAGAAAAGGGGCGCTTGGAATTAATTATTGGTCAGATATACATAGTCGTACAAACCGACTTGCCATTGTGTGATAAAACAATGAAACTTGAATCCCGGCTTTCCCACCGTTCTTAGGAGATAGTAACAAGGAAGCTGAAATTTAATCCGGACTTATGTTTATACATTCTTTCTAAGACTCTTTGAACACTTCCCTTGAACGGCAAATGGATGGACAGACATATTCAGCAGTCTTGCGAAATACTATAGTGCTACTTATCAAGCTAAATTCTTCACTGCCATATTCCCAACAGTTTCAGAATTGTAGCTTTTGCAGTCAGTGATTACCGTAATGTGACAGTCGTTGAATGTGATAATGGAATGTTAATGTTTCGTTGATTTCTTTAATGGAATTCGTTCAATTTTAGTTGAAAACTTCAAACAAAAAGTATCCGTTTTTACATTTATCAACGAGCATAAAAAGCGTAGTGTCAGTAATTCATATACAATCAAACATAATCGCTCCATCTTCATAACAATATCTATTTTTAAACATGATGATCACAAACAAAGGTAACCGGACGAAAAACAAGCCAATCTCATTTCATTTCTCACCGTTCATATTTTGCAAGCCCTGAAGAGAAAGCAGAAAGGCATTTATTCTCTCATGTTTCCCTTCCACACAAAATAAGTATGCATCAAGCTCTCTCTACCCTGTTTAGTGTCATGAATATGAAGTCATGAAAATGTAATACCTGGAATTATTGAGAAGGTGAATTGGATTCATGCATAAGTATGAATAGCATTAATATGTAAGCTACCTAAATGTAACTAGATGGTTGAAAGAGTTGAGCTGGAGTACGTGGGGAGAAAACGTGTGTTCGGCTCTGTTGACGATGATGATGACTGATGACAACGATGATATGATAGTGGAGAGCATAATGCTTTCTCTTCCACTTTCTTTCTCTTCCTCTCCCACTCTTCCTCTCATTTTACAAGACTATATTGCCTTCAAAGCGCGCATATTTTTCTCCCTCTTTGTGAAAATAGTCGCGGCCCGCACACCACCACCACACGACAAGATTTTTGTCAAGTGTACTTATGAATATTTTTTCCCAACCTCAGCAGCATCTCTGATGGCGAGTTACGTAAACGAGCGTATATAAAGTCATGCTATCAACGTTATCATCATCTCAAACAGTAGCACTTTACGTTGTCAGAAAATAACCATCTTGTTCTTCCTCTTGTGATGATGATTTTATGATGGTTTTGTTATACTTCCCCCCAAAAGAATTTGCTAAGTTTGTCCTTCCGCTTTGTATTCAAGAGAACAGTTCCCAACAAAAAAGAACCAAAAAACTGTTGTGCAGCTTATATTTCTTGCTGTCCTCCCTGTCCCCTTGTCTCATTTGCTTTGATTTTTTCTGTGATATATGTTTGATATTAATATATTATGGTCGTTGTTGTTTAGTTTTATTATTGTTTGCTTGACGTAAAAAATGAATAATGGGCGTGTAATCGATTATAAAAATGACGATATGGTATGCTTTCCGAGAAAAAATTAATACGACAGTTGTTATGTTTATCAGGGCGTAGGCAAAAGTGGAACGGGTTTTATTTGCTTTCCGTAACGAAAATGAAGGGGACGTACGTGTTGCTTGACAGTATTATATGGAACCCTTGTAAAAAAATAAAGATGACCGCTTGCCAGAATATCACGAGAAAAGTTTGGATATCTTACGGGATACAGTTGGATTATAAGATAGAATTTCGTTTCCCCCGCAAATTTTTTCCCTACGGAGGAACGTCCCTAATTAAATTAAGTATTATAAAACTGTCTCTCCGTGTCTGTTGTCGTACATGCCTAACTATCTTTATTGGGTTACATCTTATTTATTTCAGGGTTCTCAATGACTTAAAAGAAATGTGATGTGAGTAACGAGTTGAATGAATCCCTGAAGACCTGTTTTGTTCAGATGGGACAAAAAGCACATCCGGTCTGGCTTAACCTCAGAGAAATTTCCGTATCAGGTCAATACCAAGAAAGTCGGATTCCACAAGAGAAACAGGGCAACTGAAGTGAAGACAGTAGTTCAAAAAAACCTGACCTGACGAATGAATTCGATATTTACTATGGCACTCTTTTTACACTGTACAATAGTCAGTTGCAATAGCATAATCTTGTACAAAAGAGATCCATAAGGCCACTTTCACTTTTGTATCAACATCCATAAAATATAAAACAAGTTCGGTATTGTACATGAGCTTCCTTTTAGTAGCTTAAGTATGATGACAATCATCACTGATATTTTCATTTCCAGGTTGTTCGTTCGCCTAGAGAAAAGGAGGAAAAAAGTTTTTCACTTGAAAGTAACCGTGCAGAGAGAAAGTAGTTCGCTGCTATTTTCGTATTGTAGTTCGTATAAATCGTTTTCTTAAATAATAGAGTAAACACTCGAGATTTCTCCGTCATTAAATCATTTTGACAGTTAAGCACTTTGTCTTTGTAGCTTTTTCCTACTGCTGTTACGTGGGACCGTTGCCATTATCATCATGACCATTTGTCTCAAGTGTAGTTTTAACACTTTTACTACAATTACTCTGACCACTAGCCATAAGTAATTCGTGTCTTTTAAACTTACTTTAATTTCATTTGGTTGCACTGCAAAGCTGTTATAGTTTTTAACTGACACTGTATACATGCGGTAGTCATTGCCTTTGTGGCTAAACTTTTATCCACTTTTAAAAATTAATAATAACACCACTTGTATCCTCTACCTTTGTTAAGTTGTATTGTTCATAGTGTTTGTTAAATTTCCCAAAAACACAGGAGCACGGTTGCTCATTCATGTTGCTAATGACTTAACAAAAGTATCTGCTGAGAGTTGAGATGAAAGTTGAAGAGAATTCTACAAGGAGAAAACGGTAGCATTAATGTCTTTTAGTTGGCCACGTAATTTGGTATGAAGAGAACATTAGGGACATATTGAATTAGTAGGATATCTCTCCGTTTTATTTGTGTTCACAAAAGTTACAACAAACTATGAATGTTATTTGTTGGATGGCATGATTTTATTCAGATTTCAAAGCATTTTGCAAACATAAAACTTGCATTGCTTGGGAAGAAATATGAGCTCAAATATGTATAATTTAATATGCTAAAATCGATATCGGTCTACTTCAACTCGTTGTCACCTGAAGTGTTTTCATTGTTTTAGATTAGTTGAGTTTCTAGTTAGACGTATCAATATTCCCCATAATTGATGAACATGAACACGATTTTAGGTAATGAATCGTGTCTCTGCTGGAATCAAATCTACCAAACATAAATCGATTGTTTTAACTTATTCGAGTGGTGTTTCCTTACAGCCTCGATTTCAGTATTTGTGTGGCTTTGGCATGCAGTGTAATACAATGCCTGGACCAAGAATAACATGATGCCTTTCACCATTTCTATCTGCGACTAGCGTAAAGGAGATAAAAGCAATACATTTATTACATATAAATACGTGGCGAAATAAGAGCCTGCAATTATGATCCATCTCCTTTTATCCACTTGAGTTTGATATTCCTGTGTTTTGTACCACTCAAATTGAAAAGTGTACAAAATAGTCTCTCGTGTATGTACATTATTTAGATCACTGTCGCTTACAATTGTTATTTCTTCTTCGTTTTCTCTTATTATGCTATTTACAATAACCGTCAACATGAATGGCAATCCCTTGTCCACTAAACCATGAAAAAAAATCAGGGCGAAATACTACTGAGGGTCTTATATATGAGTATGTATATATGTATGTATATTATGCTACCTATCATGTTATCTGATCGTCACCCAAACTCTAGGACTCTGTTCCTGCGTTTTTTTCTTCTTCGCACTATTTTTTAACATTCCTGTTCTCATTTTCTGCTTTCTCCTCTCGGGTCTTCTGCACTGCAACAGAGTAGAAGTAATAGTGGCTGCAGTGGTTGGTTGTAGTGGCAGTGGTGGAGAGACGCAGCATCCCAGTAAGATACATACGGAGCCAGTGTATTAGCAACTGTAAGATTATGGGAATGTATTGCAAGTTTTGGTGGATCTCTATATTTTATGGCAACATTTCAACCTCAGTCTAGTCATTGTTTCGGGAGACGTTCCTCCGGCAAGAGCGGAAGCAGCGTGCAAATACGTGCCGTACATAACCAACTCCAATCAAATAGACTGCTCTTTCATTGAATTCCTTAAAAACCGTAGTTTTTTTCAGTTGCCCCATAGATGAAAGAGTGAGGAATTGGGTAGATTATTTTGTGCTAATACCAAAGTTTGAGAAATCAAGTTGAGTTATATTTTCTCATGTTATTTCTCGTTTCTTCTGTCTGACAAAACTAGGAAATAGAATTAAAATAAGTGAAAGTAGATCAGAGAGAGATAAAAATAATTGTACTCTTACGCTCACTTCATTTCTCTCTCTTGTTCGCCATGAAGACTTTTAATTTCAGCTAATTGCACATAAAACGGAAAAGTTCCCACGCATCTTCATGCAGACAGACTGTAATGCAGACAAAAAGTCACCCAAAAAGATTTTGGCAGCAGTGCCCAAATTCAGCGGAGCAGCCAACTGAATATACGTATGTTAACGTTACGCTCATCCGGGGATATACATGAACTGGGGCGCTGTGAGACTTGTTATTACAACCACCTCGCCTCAATAACAAGTGAATCAAGTGGTTAGGTAAGGGAACTAGTCTGTATTCTGAACACGTGCTTCTATTTTTCTGCCACAACAACAACAACACCGTGCTGGCGTTTGTCTTAGGCTTGTATAACCCGAAAACAATAATAAGTAGGTATACATACAAACTTTATACTTAGCCTTCCACTTACTTAACTCATTCAGTCGATTGTTATCCTGCCCTGTCACGAGAACGACGTCTTAACTATATTTAGCCAAAAGCTGGCTAAGATTTGGTGTTGGTGACAGTGTCTTCGTGATGGTAGCGTATGTAGTGACTGTACATGTTAATCCTAGGAATGATTAGAGGAACAGAAAAGACGGGCGGAAGAACAACACCATTGTTTTAACATTTCTGCCTGTGTAAGAAATGTGTTTGCAATTTCCGGCTTTTGATTAGCACACTCTCCATAGATCCATTTCAATTAAGATTGTTATTGCGCTGTGACAGAAAGGCACCGTTTATCACGTGCAGGCTCCGCTCTTTCTCTCTCACACACAAACTCATTCATTACCGTTTTCTTGTTTAAATGTAGTCGTTTTATATGAAAATGTAGAGTGATTTCCTCCTGTGATTTTGAAGAAAATTTTATGCTGCCATGCCACCATCGCCCTCCTATACCACACTCCACCTAGGTTCCTCTTCAAAAACAGGAGCATCAGACAGCCAAAAACTTAAAATATTGTATTGCATTAGTAGCAGAAGTAGTGGTTCGTGTCCGTGCTGCTCCTCCTGATTGCGTACATCCAAAATAGGTTGTTCCATCCTCTTCGTTTTCTTACGTAAGCCATATATTCTCTTTCTCAGAAAATCCATTATCTTCTGCGAAAAGGCAATAGTCAATAAATAAGAAAGTAATACGGGACTACTGAGTAACAAGCATCGGCTTCTCTGCAGCAACAAACGGGAACCGAAGAACAAGCATAAAAGCACAGGATTTCAGGTCGGACTGTTTTCCACTTCTTCGAGCTCCCAGCCTCTCCATCTCACTTGTTCTTTTATTCACAAGATTATTATTATGGTACTTATTTTACTTACCTCACCAGCTACATAATAACAACTCGCGGATCAACGCTGTTGAGTGCGAATAAAGGAGGTGGAAAGCAGAGATAGAAGACAGTGTTACAAAACAATAGACAATAGTGGCACAAGAGAATACCTGGAGAACAGACATCAAACAGAAGACTAAAGGAATAGATCTGTCTGCATAAGCATAATAAATATATGTAAAAATACGTTATCTGTAAACAGGACGAATACAAACATCACATCATCATCATCGTGTAGCCATCATGACACAACAAGACGGTATTCTTCTGTTCATGAGCTTTCATCGTTACCAGACTCATCATCAGCAAGGTGATGAAGAAGAGGATGACGATAAAGGAAAAAACAGGCATCATCATCACAATCATCAACCCCATCACCAGTTCCACTTTCGTTCTTGCTTCGCCCACTGTGCTTCACCTTTTATTCTCCAAGCGACCATTTTCATTCTCATATCCTGCAACCCGTTTCTTCTCATATCCGCCGCTCAGTAAGTCACTCATATTTTTCTCTCTCTCTTTACTTCAAAATGAAACTTTTCCAAAATAAGAAAGTGAAAAAATTTCCTTGTTTTTCCCCGAATCTTTGTTCACCTTCCCTCAGATTTATTATTATTATTAATATTCGTTAGCATATTCCCGAGATTAGTCACACAGTGCGTGTCTGTCTGTCTGTAGCTACTAGTTCTTAAAATAAATGGCTGAACCAATTTAGTTCAAGTCTTGGCCCGAATTGAAATTCCAAACGGCCCACCCCTCGGAGGGGAGAAGATGGCATCAAATTTCCGCCATATCATATCGTAGGAACCAGCAAGGGATTTTCTTTTACCTTGTTGTTAATATAGACCGAGCCAACATTGAATATTAAGTTGCAAGCACCATATTATAACAAGCAATTGCTTACAACCAGTGGAAATCCCCTTTGCCCTTCTTGACATTATAATTTTGCATTTTTATCTAAAATGGCAAGGTATTACCACGGGTAATTTACCAGTAGGATACCTCGCGCATAATTCTTACACCGCTTGCTTGCGGGTTTATTATTACTACAATCATCATGAATCATGGCTAGGTTTTCATTCAGGTTTTCTGCGATCCCATAAAACTGAAACGGTGGCTGTGCCTCTCTTTCATAAGTCATGCTACTTTCACTTTGAAAAAAGTTCATTTTCGTAATATGCGTGGTATTTACTTCTACTCCTTGGTTAAATAGTAGCTAGCATGTAGTTCTATTGTATTCTTTTATTGTCATGTGCCGTCGTCACACATGAAATGCCTTGTGATGAATGTAGTTGAGAGGTGTGGTGAATTGTGCTTTGTCTCTCATGGAGAAATAGTGTACTGGAAAAGAAAGTACTACTGGATGAAAATGAGGCAGAATTTTCAACTTCAAAAAATATATTATTATGTCCGTTTGTAAAGCTACATTTTTATAGGTTTTAGGTATATAACAATAGATATTATTATTTTGCATGGTCGGATGCCTTCTTGCTGACTTTACTTGGGAGAGTTTTTTTTTCTTTGAACTTTTTATTTGAATCTATACTTTTGTACTGTGCAGTAAATATTCGCTCATTTTCTTAAAAACTACATCATCCTTCCAGTATTTCCGGAAAAAATAAAATACGTTTTTTTTGGTTCCTTTGTCTGCTTCAAATTGAGAAACATTCAAAGGAAAACCTGCTACAAACAATAAAACAAACAACTCACGTATGAGAAATACATATGGCAAAGTCAGCAGAATACCAGGTATCGTCATGACTTACCAAGAATGGTTATGCAATAGGCTGAAGTACTTATTTCGATTTTTTCTAGCATCCGCAGAATTTTTTGGTTCGAGGCATGATTCCTGCACAAATCTCGTTGTTTGGATAGGATCATCACTTAGAATGGAATTAGACTGAAAGTAGGAAATTGCACTTCGTATAGGTACTTTAGTGAAAATGAAAAAGAAATTGAAATAAATCTTATTTATTTTATGGCAAAATATTTCAATTCTTTCTCGGCACACTGTGCGTAAAGTAAAGTGCTGTCATTCAGGAAAATATTGAGGATATTAAGCACTTTGTCAGCCAAAAAGGAAATAAGTGCCATCATCATTACTAACTGACATCAAAGGTTTTGCCAAAAACGGTTTTAGATGGGAAAGGGAGGCATTCGCAATTTTGTTTACTTGAGGCATTGACGGGAAGGGTTCCTATTTCTTCTGCTACTTTACCAAATAACCACTTCTGCTTAGCGATCTGTGCCACGCCACACGAATGACCCCTGAAATATAATGACAAATAGGCGGAGATGTACAATTACTTAACTTGATCTCTCCTTTCGTGTAGTAAGAATGTATTACAAATACTTGAAGAAGTGTGCGTGTCCATTGTGGTATTCCAAAGAAGATGGAATACTTAAAGTGCAGCAATTTGTATGCTAAAGAAATGGCGAGGATTGAGGTAGTTCTAACAGATACAAGAAAAATTCGTACTGATGTCTATTCCCCGAGGGGAAAGGTGTCACTTCTAATATGTTAGTATTCAACAAGTGCTTTCCACTCAGACATGACATACGTTATACAATGTTGTATGAATAAACTTGCCTGTAATGCTCCCACTTGGATTAAAATCAGCTAGATTCTAACATTCGACCTACACATCTTCATATATATTTTGGCCAATTCAGATGAAATATGTGAGTGTAACCTGGAGAATATTCGAAGACAGACGGACAAATCAGCTACACCAAACATTGTGAGAAAATATTTTCAAAAATAACCTAATGTGAATCAGTCTGCAGATACTAACAGGAAGGGCACATTATGCTGTAACGATGTTATAGATTATGATATAAAAAGATTTTCCAAGATGCATATATTTTACCACTTACTTTTATAGTAGTTTATCCTTTAAACTTTTGGCACATCAAATACATTTTTTCATTCACTTGGTTCAGTGCAATCTGCACTCCAGTGAATACAATACTTTTTTTATCATGGGACACTGAAATTTAAATACTTATAGAGAATCCTTGGTTTGTCAGTCCGGTTTTCACTACAGCTACGCCAGTACATCACTACTTTTATAATAGACCCCACGTACAAAATAGTATATTTATGTTCGTATCCACAGAGATTCCGCGTGTGTCAATGAGCCACAAATCACACCATATCCTAGGGGATTTGAAACAATCCCATTTTGCATATTGACCCAACACTATTTAATATTGATTTTCTCTACCAAACTACATCGTTCCATTTTACTATTAAATCCATACAAAAAATCTTGTGAATATAGAACCTATTTCTGCTACTTTTGTACTACGCTTTCTTCTGGATTTATGATCATTCAGTTAGATGAGCATACATCTTTATACTTGAATAAATGACATATTTATTGTGCTGTATTCTCAATAAATGTTTTCTAGAATCAGCACAACAAGCATCAGTAAATAAGCACAATAAATGTACGTCATAAGGAATGATATTGCTTATACTTTTGCAATATACTCAAAATAAATCACAATAGGTGCACATACTTTGAAAACATAGAAATAAATAAGCTTCATGCCTACATAACGTCAACATCTTTCATGAAACAAGGTACAAACGAACAAGAGACTGGAGGAAGACATTTCTTAAATGTGAACCGGGTACTTCACTCCTACACTCTCTACGGAGGAAAATCTAACGAGACCTACTTGAAGGAAGGATGTAATACCTACTGTTATTTACTTCTTCCGTTTGATCGAGCACATGATGGAAAGGACAAATATTAGAATTGACATTCACGAGCAAAAAACATATTGGAAAGACTTTAGCGTGACAAATGCATATTTTAATATTGGGACTTCCACGGAAACCGGACTACAGTTTGTCCTAGGGCAAACCTTTGTTACTTTTTGAAACGTAAAAAATGAAGTAGACAAAAATCCTAGTTGTCTTTATCTGTTTTATAGGTATTTGTGCAAACCTAAGGATTTTCAGAATTGTCGTTAGCAAACATTTCCTTTCCGGTCATTTCCTTTCAGAAGTCATTCTTTTAGCAATTTTGTGTTGGAAATAAAACAAAAAATATTATGACAAACTGCTATTCAGAGCCAACCTGGAACATTGTCCAATTAATTGTTATAGCACACAAAAACAAGAATTTCCAGCAAACTAGTGGCCCATTAGCGTGACAAAACAGAAAGCGTCCTTGTTGGTGGTCGTAGACACAAAATTATATAACCATTTACATTTGAAGATTTTCATATTTTCTCAAAACTATTCCCATTGTCTTTTACGTAAGCCTTGAAAATTAATTCGCGTACATTCATCTTTCGTAAGCTGTTTCATCTGTCTCCGCACATGGCTACGCATACCAAAAATGCTTATTGCAGAATCTCTCCAATGAACTTTGTGCGTGTCTCCCAAACATTTTCCATGTTTTCCAAGATTTCCACTGCACAAAGGAACTCTAATTACAATTTATTCTCCTTTTCATTACCACCTTGTCTTCACGTTGCTGCTGCATGCTGAGAGCCATTTAAAAAAAGATTTTTTCACTTTATTATCTCGTGACACGCATGATTTTGTTTGTGTGTTTGCAGATTGTGCACACTAGTACCAACAACCACACCATCTCCAAAACTACTCGAGGAGTTAGAAATGGCATCCGCCGCATCTTTCACAGACTCTGCTGAGACCAAGCCGCTCACATTCCAGGACATCATCCCGTATTCCATGGTAAGATAAAAAATAGCGGCCAAACCAACCACAAATATTTTCATAGAAAAAAAATAACGTAAAAATTGGGAGAATGGCTAGACACTAGGGAAAGCCAAGACTATGGCTGAGTGAAGTGGTGAGGAGATGACCAGTAAAAGAGCAACATTCGGTTTATAATTCCATCTTATTTTTCTCACGTCTCTTCCAATTTCTCACGAAGAATACCATAATAAGTTTTGTGAAGATAGAGAATTGCATTTTCTATTTCTCCCATAAGTTGCTTCCACACTTTCATCTTTTTTTATTCTCCATCTCTCTTCCACCCTCTCTCTCTCTCTCTATTTCAGACATACGCAGCGGATATCTTCTTTGCTCAAAAGTGGAAGGACTATCGATTGCGACTTCCTGAAAACATGACCACTGAATACAGGTATAAAGTCCGGCTCCATTATTACTTTTTTATGCACTAATGCACTTTACATGCACCCCTGGACATGTATCCATTACCAGAACTAAAACATCTTCCGCGGCTCCTTTATCTTTCCTCTTTGTTACTTTCCTCCAATTTCGCCACAAAATCAAATAAAATTGTTTTTCCCTGTTAACACACTTTGTGCTTGAACAAATAAAGGAAAATCTCTGAATGAACGACATTACCCTGCAGACAAGAGAAAAAAGAAGAAAACCTGGCGAGTGCTTCAGCATGTTTCTAATCCTTTTTCTTTTATATCAAGAATAATGATTGTAAGAAGTTGACGATGGGGATGTTGTGTAACCCATGGCGCTCATTCATTTTTAATCCTCCACTGACTTGCACTCACGCTGATAAAATGATAATTGGTCCGCCAAAGCAACAATAGCCAAACTGCCACCACCACCACCCTCAATACATGCTTTCCTTTCTATACCTACACGATAATATCCTTGTACATTATCATCTATCCACTCAACCTCATCAATTCATTTTCTCTTGATTACTTCATAATTGGTGCAGACCAAGGGAAATAAAGTGGGAGTGATAAAACCTAGCTAGAAAAATCAAGAGCTCATACTCTAGCTAAATAACTTTTTTTACGACATAACCTTCCACACATGGGGGGCTAATAAAAATACATTGAAGAAAACAACAAAAAATCTCCACAAAAAAACTTTCCAACACTGACTCTCTGAAACGCTGTCGTACGCTGGGTTATGAATAAATAGACTGTGAGAGTGTGTTCAAAGCAATGCGATGATAGTGATGGTACGATGATGGTTTCCCAATTCTCTCTTTACAAGTTCCTCCCAACAGACAGAAAACAGAGTAACATTTTTTCGCTTGGTTTGGTGCACAAACCGCACGTTTGGGAATCTCTATCATCCAGAAAAAAAACTCTAGCTTTCACTGTGCTCTATTAACTCAGCAGTGCCGTAAGCTAACGTGGCAGTTAGTGGGAGGTATAGAGAGAAAGCTGACTTTGATTTCTTCATTTGAAAACAAGAAAAGTTTCATAAGCTTAAATATTCTTTTGCTCTCATTCTTTTTTGCTCCAGTCATCTTGTTTATACACTCCCTTCACAATTTTTCACGTTACTCAGCCACTGCTTATTGCTTTACAATTCCGTTTTGTAAAAAAAACTAAAAGTAAAAGAAAGAAAGAAACCCTGTGGAGCCAACAGTGTCTTTCTTTCTACATTTTTTTCGGGGAGTGCTTATAAAAAAGAAAATAAGATAACATAATAAGCAACAGGATTTAGCAAGAGATATTATGTATAGAGGTGTTTTTTAAATTTATAAAACATTTTCTTTCTATGCGAGAAACTGCGTAAAAACTTTTTATCACTACATTGAATAATATAATATGCATAATGTTATGTTATGTTATACTGTATGAAAAATATATATAGAACGTGGACTGTTCTTTTGGTTCTGGTTGACTTAAACGTATTTATATAATGCAAAGTTAGTAAATTGGCTGTCGAAATCCATAAAAGTAGCGAAATCAGAGTCGATATTCATTTTAAAATAGCTGGGCAGCATTATATTATATCCGGATATGGACAATATTTCTGAGGGGAGCATATCTATTAAACGAAGCGTAAACCTATAGTGGCACGCACGGTTAGGCTTAAAATGTGGAATTCAACTTTCACCTTTTCATTCTCTATCAGAATCTGCATTAGTGCATTAAACTTTAAAAGCGCTTTCACTCCCATTTTCTAAAACTACAAACCCTTCTAAGCTGGGCTCTCAATCCGTTTGTGAAAATGGAACTGAATAAGGAGAAAACATTTAAGAGATATGGTGTGTTAATAGACCGACAGACGTATAAGCTTGCACAAAGTAGATTTCGATATCAATAACGGGGTTAGTTAGGCATGCGGAAAGGAAACTTTGAAAATCTCGACTAGTTCTGATCTTTCACTGTGTGTTCTAACTTACATAAGTTTATATTACGAAAGTATTTGGGATTTACTTTTTTTATGGAATCACTTGGTTGTGTAACATTGAACTTTATAACTATTGCGTGCTTCAAGTAATTCAGGTAACAGAAATTTAAAATTGTCCTTGCAAGAAGGTCATCCATCATCCTGTTCAGTGGTGGTAAATGAGATATCTCTGAGTCACAGTCTAAGAACGAAATCCAACGGTTACACAGTCTAAGTGTAACGGTTACATAGTCTAAGAGTAATGGTTACACAGTCTAAGTGTAACGGTTACACTAATTCCTAACAAAGAAACATTTAAAACCGTGACATGCGTTGATTTTCTAGATATTTATTGTCTTGTGCATGCACAACTTAACAAAGTGAGCTCAATACCTCAAAAGTTTGGTTTTGGTTGGTGGCATGATGGAGGTAAAGAAACAAACAAAGACGCATACAAATAAGTGTA
>JAHZMV010007178.1:0-10533 GCA_027743765.1 Coecobrya sp. COE2
AGTGCTGAAGACACATCTGAACCAAAAATGTTGTATTAATAAACCGACAATAGTGACACAGGATGCTTTTCTTGAAGTTTTCAAACAGCTTTATTACTAAAAAATTTAGTTCGACCACACAAAACCTGTAAAGGTGACATCTATGTGAATTACCAAACACTGTGCAATCTTTCAGATTGTGACATAAAACACGAGGATAAATTTTTGTAAAGGAATGCAATTTAATTAAACGCGGCTGCAGATAATCTGTTGTTAGCTTAAACTAAAAATATGCAAATCTGTAATTTTCACTTACTACCTTATGTGCACGAAGTTTGCCCTTATTGCATTGCCCTTGTTGTATTGCGCAGTTAAGTGTTAACAGAAGGTACATAAGCGTATTGACATATCGTATTGAGTATCCTGAAGAAGACAAGCAGCTACAGTGTTATTATTACTAGTTGGTGAGGATATGACTTTTATTGCTGAATGGGCGACACTTTTTTAGTTCTGTAGACAAAAATATGATCAAAAGTATATTTTCAAGAGTAATTGATGATTGCACTATTTCCGTGGTTGTTACAATTACTAATGAACATAGTACAACAAGTAGAACTATGTGCAACGGGATTGCCATATTTTGCAATTTTCAGTTTATTGATTTTATGATTTCAGAAAAATAAAATATATGGCTTAATCTAAGCATTTGTAAAGCAAATTGTTAAGTTTAACACTAATGTATGAAACACAACAAATGAAGCACAATATCAATGAATCAAATATTGCAACGCCAGATTTCATTTCAGATCTGTGAAGTTACTATTTCAATAATATTAGGTTTAGCGCCTTAAGCCATGTCATAGCTGTGAGTAAAGAAATCTTGAATTAGGTACTATTTAGTGAAGTAATCACTGAGTTTCCTTGCGTTATCTATTCAGAAATGGTTTTGTTTTTTTCATAAAAGAAGTTAGAAAATATGTTTTACGCAATTCATACAGTTAGCGACAAGAATGAGATCTCCATTTTTGCAGCTAATTGAAATCAATGCTTTAATTTTTATTGGAATATAAGCTAAAAGTTACGAAATGACCTTTAGTGTGGCTTATTGTGCTAAGAAGTTAAGATAGCTGTCAGAAGATGTAAATTGTTTCCTTGCAGTATCAAAATATTTAGATTTAGTATTAAGAGTTTGGGACAATTTTCCATCCGTCACTTATTTTTTGCCTTCTCATAAACACATTTTAGCGCTTTCGAATTCTACATGTCCAACAGTTGAACTTTTAAGCAACCATTGTCAGACCTACAAATTGATAGAAAATGAAATTTATGACTGTGAGGAAATATACAAACCTTGAATAAAATGGTGCCAAGAAAAAACTATGCTTTCTTGGCGGTTAAAAGTTACACGAAATCATACAACGGATTAAGTTAAAAATGGTAGAAACACATTTAAAATTCACATGTAAAGAAAGTCACGAACGTCAATGATTCGTAAACCAGGAATCTAACATTATTATAAATTTTAAAAGATTAACTTGCTTGATAAATTAATACAACATTGAATTATATAATGACTAAACAACATAACAGCCTAACCTTTAAAACCAAAGTATGCACACCAAAAAATAAGTTATACATTTGACTGATTGCTTACAAATACCTCTTTCAATGTGTTGAATATGTTCAACCTCTTTGTGAAGTTGGTATTATTAGGTTAAGAAATTAAGACAATTCAGTGTTCTATTTTGCATATTTACATACTTTAGAGATTATTTAACGATTCAGGCTACAAATGGAATGATTATATGCCTGATTATATTACTGTTTTAAAATATTTTTGTGTTAGTAAAATTCCTATATCTTGAATATGGTACTTTACGAAAGCAATATTCGAAGCAGGTACTTTTCTCCATCCAAGTGATGTTTGTAGTTTGAACTTCGAAGTTTTGGTATTTAAAAGGTTTTGATTCAAGAGTTTTGATTCATAGAAAGTATTACCGAATGGATGTTCCTCTGTTGAGATAAAAAGCTTCTCGTTTACTTACTCAGCCTATTATTCGGATCAATATATCTGTCTGCATTATGGAAGCATTTAATGTACCATTTTTTTTAATTGTTCATTTAATCAAGAATTGTCCTGGAATTCAATTTTTCATGAAAAAACCTTGAGGGATCCTGGAGAGTCTGAGTGAGAGAACTTAGACTATGATGACTTTACTATTCCCATAATTTGCATTACCTGTACACTGATTCTTAAATCATTTCCCCCCAAAAGCTTAACCAATTAGACTCTTAAGAAACAGCCAATTCATTTGGAACATTAGGTCACCCATTTGTTTAACTATATTCCACAAAAGCATGTCCGTATATTATTTCCAATCAGCGAATTTCATTTTGAACAATTTGATAAGTAGGAAATAGGCGAACGAAGAACTTGGCAAATTGTTTCTTTTAATACAGCACAAGTTGGAGGATGCTTCACCTACGCAATGTTTTGTTTGCACTACTGTCAGAATTCTATTGACGGTGGTGAAAATCCACGCAGCATGGCTTATGTGATAATTTGACAAAACTTTGCACATCCCTGGGGAATAAAAATATCCAATATTATAACGGAATATTATTAACGCGAGACAAGTATTATGCTCAAAATGATTACTTTACAAACTACGTGCTTGTAATAATTGAGCATTATTGGGAAATCGAATTTTAATAGTTATAAATAGCATTTCAAATGCGATTTCATAAAACTGCTTGAGGCTGCATTAAGAAATTTAGAAACAACAACGAATCATTATTAATGTTGTTGATTAATGATAGTCTAAATTATTATCAACTAAGACAATTTAAAACATGATTTAATGGAATGGAAAACTTAGTTTTGAGTACTATAATTAATTACAACTTGTTTTATAAATATAATTATGATATCGTGTGATCATTGATGATTTGACGTTGAGGGTCAAAAATGTCAAGACTTGAGATTATCAGATGGTGACTGCTATACACTTTATTAGGTTAGAAGGATTTCCAATTGTCCAACCCTCTTTAGGTTTATATAAAGTATTGACGAGATGATGAAAGCTTTAATTAATATAAAATAAGCAGGAACTAAACTCCGATGGCGGAAGGTGGCAGTTAGATTGCCTCCCGGCCCGGTTAAATAAGAAAATCGACTTTTATTTCAAAAAAGTGCGTTAATAGTTAAATGTTGACAAATTTTGACCAACGTACGCCTAAAATTTAATCTAGAAATCACAAAATTTTCTCAGCATCTTTGTATAGTGGCTTAAGTGTTATAAAATGCTTCCTCAAAACCCGAAAATTCGTGATTCGTCCATAATTCATTCAAAAAATTTTCTAAAATGTCAAAAATTTCTTCAAATTTTTGATTTGACAAACTTATGCTTATAATCTTAACTTTGCTCGTATTACCCCGCACTCTAGTTTAATAATTGGGGATGTCACCTGGCCAGATTTTTGAGTCCTCTCCTCGGCTAAAAATATTTTTATAAATCCTTTATGGCCCTAAAAGCTGCGTCGGTTTAAATTTTATAAATATAGTATAATCATCGTAAACACAAGGGCAGTAATATAAAGTAAATTTGAAAAGAAACCACACTTTCAAAGATATTAAAATTTATTTTTAACGCTTTTATGAGCACTAGGGCACATAAGCTGTAAGGTTAGCCTCTGAAAATATGGTACCTATATTCAAATTCCTTCACTGCGTATGATATGTGGTTTGTATAAGAAAAACTAGACAAAATATAGGAAAAAACCAGCTTTATTGTAAAAAGTATTATTCTCACCAACTTTTATCTTAATAAGCATATTCATTTGGTTACTCGTCTCCTGTCAAAACAATTTTCGCAACTGTTATCCCAGCCACAAATCTACCAAACTTTTAGAATGCCACTTGCCTTAACTGAAAGATCTAAAACAAATCTGTCTAGTAAAATCGCCAAATAAGGTGGACATTTCAGTTGAGTGATATGAATGTCTTACAGGAAATCAAATCCTCGTAATTCAATCAAATGGATTAGTAGTAAGATTCCATATATGAAGAATATCTTTAATAATAAAAAATAACTTTTCATGCCTTGTTTTTGTTTATGCTTCACTTCTTATGTTATTTCAAACAATCTACTTGCTTTGCAGAATTTTTCGTTGTAATACGTGAATAAATTTTGTTGCCACCACCAAGATCAGTTTCATCTAAAGACCTTCAGATCTGATGTGAACTGCAGGCTAGATGGTCCAACAAAATCATTTTGTACGTACTATAGCCTATTTGGCAGCACGAGAAGTGTGACTGGTGTTGACTGCAAATCTCATCCTCGCACTCTTTCTTCCCACGTTTCATGATGTACGATTCTTTAATGATACGATTATATTGGAATAATAAAATTCGCCAGGTAGCAAGATAATTTCTTGGTATAATTTAGTCAGCAGAGCACCGAACATGTTTCACAAAATTATCAACATAACTTGTCGATTTCATGGCGCAGGAGATCTTTTAAGATAATGGTTTCTGAAATCCCATCATTGTATATGTCGTTACCTACGATTATAAAACCAGCAGTAAAATTCTTCTTTTTAACTTCTCAAAGATTCATATAATTCTACTAATTTTCATTTCAGCAGTGCATAAAACTTCATAAAGATTTAAACGTTATTTTTGTTTTCGAAACTAGAACTTGCTTTAACATAAACTTGATGCAGAGTTGACACCTTAGTTATAAAGTGACAACAAAAATCCCCGGAAACGAATTCTGAATCAAATTGAATTAAATGCACCTGGCTATAATACATATTTCAAACTTTCAGCTTATAATCCTCTCCGCAATCTAACCAAACGAATAAAACTTGAATTTAATTAATGTAAAATTGTAGATCTTGTTAAAAGTAAAATCAATTAAATCCAATTTTTTCTGTTGTAAAGAAATAATATTCTTCTAATGAATTTTCTTAACAAAATTCTGGTACTGGTGCAAGGTACAGACAGAAGCAGCAGCAGCAATATCACAAACAAGTTTATAACTGAAAAGTGTAATTTAAAAGGAATATTTTCTATTAAACAATTCTGTAACATATCCTACTTCTTATAACTATATAATTCATTAAGCAAATCCTTTTTCACTTTTTCTAAGAATCTGGTTTGGGTACAAATTTCAATTAATGTCTTCATTTTAATTTTATTGGTTCTTAGAAAATGGTATATGTATGTACAATGGAGGTTGTATCCAACAACTTGTTATCGGTGAAACGAGATGCGCAACCAATACAAGCCATAAAATCTTTGTTTATTACCTAACTTATTGATAATGCCTTAATTCCATTATATGTATGCACATTAGATAATTATTTTCGGTTTTATTTTCAGACTACAAAACAAATGGATTGCCAGCTTCAAGATTTCAAAATAATTACACTTTATTTGCTAAGCTCTAAATAAAAACGAATTAAAAATCGGTAACAAATTCTTCTAGTACTATCAAAACTATGTGGACGATCACGTAGAATTTTTTAAAATTGTACGTTATTCTTTAATTCTTAATAAATTCTTTGCCAAAAATGTTGAGAAAAAAGGTAAAATGACTGCAGTAATAATATAACCGCATCTTTCGCAAGTGTAGAAATTACAGCTTGAGATAATTGGGTAATGTGGGCGTTTTAAATTGTAAATTGTCTTGCACTTATGTGGCAATACGGAGTGAGCAAAAACTGTTTGAACAAAGTTGCACTAGTAAAAAAGGAATTTATTGTTAGATCATTAACACTCTGCGTACAGTTGCGTTCGGTTTTAAGAAAGAATACTTATTCTGTAAATCCTAACCAATGATCCAATCAATCTTATAGTTAGTATTGTAAATATTTATCGCTTTTACTCGATTTTAAATCGCTTTTATACACAATAACACAACCTTTAGTAATAAGTTTTTGTCATATAATGCATTCTAATGTAATACATAAACTCCCATGTGCGTGCACTGTGAAAGAATTTATTCACTCGTGAAGCTTTTCATAAGTGGGGCATTGTGACAATACCAAAATCTACTAGTTTGTCAGCATAACATAACATAAAAACTGATATTCACAACAAGTACCCGCAGCCGAAGACACCTTATTTGTAAAAAAATCTAGAGCAGTGCAATTTTCTTCTAAATGATATGCAATTTTGACATAAAACAAAATTCCCAACAACCCACAACAAACAAAGTCATATTAAATACGCCATAAACTATTATACTTTTCTATACACACTTAATATGCGTAGCGTTGTTAGTCAAAAATTTGTTATTTGATTGAACTAATCGGATTTGAATTGTGGATAATGATCATGATAAAAGAAAGTCAAATACCTAATTTACCTGTATAATGAATCTTATTTTTCTTTGTAAATATTAGTTGAGTTACACTTTGTTCTGATGATGTCATTGGCTGTAAGCAATATTTAGTTAAGAAGACCAATTTATTTAGTTGTTGAGTGACAAGCCTTCTAATTTAATACATAGTCATTCTTCAAATATTATTGGGCCAAATTACTAAAGTGAACTGAAATTAATTAATATAATATATTAATTAATTTCAGTTCTAGATATTATCTAATAATACAAAATGTGCAATTGACGGATAATTGAATTAAAATAATAAACTGTATTGATTTCTTGTGAAAATAGATTTCTTCGCTAGAAAATTGGATTGCAAGTTTTTCAGTCTATAAAATAATCATTGGCACCACCTAATTTTGTGGACTTTTCAAACACAGTGCTATTTTCAATGTTGTGGTTTCAATATTTCAATTTAAATACTAAATAGTTCTGTTTAATACAAGTATATGTAAACTCAATACACATTATTTGTAGAATTATGAAAGACTGTTGAGTATTTGGTTTCATGACTTCAGACACTTGCAAAAAATGAGCAAACGAGTAAATAATATTAAATACAACCCTCAACGAATTTCATGCTTTTAATCTCCTTTCCATTCTAAAAAACGGACAAACCATTTAATTTAGTAACTATGTTTTGACTATAACTATGTTAATTGTTGAGATTGAGTTTTCATTTGGAAACATGAAAGAGAGATTTAATTTCAAACTACAATCAAAACTTTTAAGCTTAAAATAATTTATCATTTTAGAAAATAAAGAAAACTTATTTTGTTATTAACTAAATTGTTTACCTGCATTACAATTTGCGAGAATGCAGTGGGACAATGTTTCTGTAATGACAATTTAACATACCGAAATATTTATACCGATGTGAGCGACAAATCATTGTCTAAATAATAATTAGTAATTAATTTCTTTTCCTCTTATTAAGAATCTAAAAAAAATTACTTGATAGAACTTGTACAAAAGTAATCTATTATCTTAAATGTTATCCTGATGTTTTCTTAAATCGCTTTCATTTGAAAGATTGTGCAGTATTAATAGTTGCAGATCTGCGGGGACATTGAGCTGCATAATTTTCTTCAAAAACAAATGATTTGGTTCACTTTCCTTAATGATAAGAAACATAGTGTTGTAAATAGATTCCGCCGACTTAACTGGAACAGATACAATAACAAAATACAGTGAATGTTTCAGCGAGACAACCTCATACTCTTACAGATAAAAGTAGTTTCTGTATATGAATTAAAAATACATCAATATCAGATGATCAGTAAAATCATAAACGTGTCTAATTTTGTTGATAATGTTTAACAGATAATTTGAAGATTTAAGCGAAAAAGTGTATTTAAAAAGGAATATTTTCTGATAAAACAATCCTACAACATATATCCGCTTCTTTCTTCTATATAATTCATTAAATAAATACATTTTTCTTTTTCTTTCTGTGTTTAAAGTAAATAATACCTTTTTAATAACTTACACCTTCATTAGCAATTCTTCAATTTAGTAATTGTTTTCAATTCGGTTGAAACTGAAAAGAGTAAATAAATCTGAGAAGGTGATCAATATGTTTACACAATATTTTGATTCTGAATCGAAAAGCCAAGAAACCGGGGACCTTTAGAAACAATAATCCCGACTACCTCACAATGTGCTTTCGATGGCGTTCGAACTGTACTAAACTTATAGATGGTCTGCCACCTCAAAATACCAGTTTGCTATTTGATAAATGTAATCTTTCATAAGCATTATGCAATTTAATTCTTTCTCATAGTGACCGGAAGCTAACCTAAATGATTATTACAATCTAGACATTTCGTAGAGAGGAAAAATATATTTGAATGAGTATACCCATTTTTTTATTCGAAATAATCCAGCGTAATTAAATTTGTTATAAGCATTAGATCAAGATTAAAGTTTAATTAGCTTAACTGTTCATCTCTCAAAACAACTTTTGGGGTAATATAAAAACATGATGAAAAAAAACCTCCAGAGCTTGGGGCAGAAATTTTTCACGGAATCTCAAGGTGAAATTGTAGATACGTTTACATGAATTATATAATGACAAAATGACAAAAGTTAAACATTTAAAACCAAAGCAAATAGCTTGCAAATAATTTGATAAATTGAAAATACGCAAAAAAAGGGGAAAGCACATTAGTAACTTTTTCGGTCCTTCGCTTTAATAGAAATTCATTCAGTACTGCTCAATTATTCATGAATGCTAAGCTAGAAATTCAATGAAATAATTAGTTAATTTAGTCATGCATCCATAAACCTTACACAAGTCCACTACCGATTCTGTGTTTTAACCGGAAATAATACCAAGAGGCGGATTCATTTCCATTGGTTATAAGACTCTGACTAACAGAAAATAGCCGAGCCAACCTGTAAGCAAAATTATCAAAATACTTCACAATATACATATTATGGCGTTCGACTAATAAGGCAAATGTTCAAAGCTTTGTTACAAAAATTATGCTGTTTCTTGTTTTTTTGTCGAATGGTGCATTCAAATAATTACTAATTTTTTACATTTACATACACATCTGTATATTCCGCAGATATTAAATAAAGAAAACCAAAAGTCTCTTATACTGACGATTTTATTATCTGGAAGATGGTTATTTTTGGTTCAAAATAGAACATAATAAGGATAAATTTATTTAACCAATAAGCATTAATGTGGATGACTGGGGATTACTTACATTTTAATTAATTGTCTTGTTATAAAATTATTCATTGGATGAAAATAATGTGTGTCCAATTTTGTGCAATTGTTTGTAAATTTTAATTGAGTGGAGTCATTTCTCACAATAAGAACAACAACTGTGCTGTGATACAACGTCATAAGTGGTAATATTTTTACATAGGTTAAAATTATATGCCCAGGTGGAATCGTTGAATTGGATTGTGTTGTTCAGTACTTCGTCGAGTAGATTTATTAAAAAGAATAGCAATTATAAAAATGATTTCGAAATGAAGACTGAGTAAAACTGCCTGTACATCGTTCCAGTAGTAATATAAGAATCTATTACTGGATCATTATCATTTTCAAATTGTTACCTCAGGTTTTAAGAAAGAAACACATATTTTGTATATCAAAATAATAATTACCTTTACTACATTAATGTAGGTAAACAAAAATAGTATGCACATCGAAGGAAAGCTAAATAACTAAATATTGGCCTACCTCACTCCTTAAATCAACAAACTGAGCATCTTTCAGTATAATGACATGCAGCTCTTACATTTCTCCAAATCTCAGCAAACACCCTTTTAAATAATTCACGTATCGAATTTGGGCTTTTGATATCCTCCCAATTCCAGTACAGGGATTATTCATTTAATTAAGTAACTTTTTCCTACCTAGAATTGTAGAAAAATAAAATAGTTAAGGAATTACAAAAGAAAAAACAATTTTTTTGTTTTTAATGTAGAGACCTGTCATTCTACTTATATTTAAAAATGATAATTGCGTTATTTCTTGCGTTAAATGGTAAATAAATAAACCACACTCTGTCTTCATATTATCTTTCGAAAAAATATTTTTGTTTCGAATGAGTATCATATATATAACTTGAAATCAGATCCGTCCGTGTCAATCGGAAGTAACTCCATCTACCACCACACAAGGCAAGCACATGGTCTAACCGAGCGCTACACTTGTAGTTACACCTTGTAGTTACACTGCGCTGAGGTAGATGGCACGGCTGCACACATGCGCATTGAGCTCTCTGCTCAAAGCTAAGTGCAGCGGCGGGCTGGACGTCAGCAATTAATTAAGTCTTTTATTTATTGACAGCGATCAGTCGGACAACATCACTTTTTGCAAAATGAACGCAAAGCAACTTCAACTGCTGCATAATGTCACATCATCATCCATCCACTTTATATTATATTTTTTATATCACCAGTTAATTTAACGTGTTTTAAGTGCTGTGACTACAATTAGGTAAGGTAATTACAGTTTACAGTTTAATTAATTATTAAATACTACTGAATGTGCGTCTTCAGTACATTTTAAAAATTATTCGTTTGGTTTTACAGTTGAGGACCCCACCGAAAGTTTTCATCCTCCCTCCATCACCTTACAACCTGGCAAAACTGACAGTGGCTTTTGTTTTTAATTAAAGTAATGTAAGTTTTAACT